>JAPMNU011392050.1:0-11224 GCA_029874995.1 Alburnus alburnus
CAAATGTTTTTTTCAGGGTTGGAGCTAAACTCTGCAGGACAATGGCCCTCCAGGATCAACGTTCCCCACCCCTGATTTAAAGCGACAGACAATATAACTGTAGAGCACTTATAATTCACAGAATGTTACTGTGCTTTGGTGTGGGCATTAATACAGTTTTCATTATAGTTATCTTTACAGTTATCACTCTTGGTGTGAATGACCTTAAGTAGGCTTTGGTACAAACATGTCTGAAGTCCCTTACCCCAGGTCTGTGAGTGGCGGTTTGTCTCTGCCTCTCCTGTAGCAGAGGAAGATCTGCGGCCCCATGAGACTTCCTCCAGTCAGTTCGGCAGAGAGCCCAGAGGGGGTGCATTCAACACAGGTAAACCCTCGAGGTACCTCTTCACCTAGGGAGCGAATCACCACCGCCACATCAGTGATGGGTGCCTTGAGCTGTGCTGAGCTCCGGTGACCACCATCTTCAGGGTGGACATCTTCATCGAGGGGCTTAGAGGAGTCGGTGAGTCCCGCCACAACAAAGTAGTCTGCTACACGAAGGCTTTTCTCCTCCATTTTCATCCCCATAGAATGAGGAATATGTGCTGGAAAAACAACACAGCGACGTGAATAGGGTGAAGGAATCATGACTCGCTGCAGCCTATAATACTGTTGCTTAATAATGCCAGGTGCTCAGATTCAAATATCCTTACAAATGAAAACATCCTTTTTCAATCCGGGAGGGGTTTAAAAAAACAAATCAGCACAGCACAGTGCAAGTTATAAAACACTCATAGGAAATACCATTTTTACATTTAGTCCCCTATGTGCTTAGAAAAGGATATGACTAGTATTACACATCCACAGATGCAAAGCACAACCTCATGTACTGTAACAAGCTTTGCGAGAAATATAAACTAGACATACGGAAGCAATTACCCGTTCCTGCTGGGGATAAAAGAATATGCCTTATTATGCTTTTGAATCATGAGTCAGAGTTAGTACCCGCAGAATAAATGCACAGGAAGGGGAAAAAAGAAAAGAACTTAAAAAGGAAAAGAGCTCAGACAGTAAAGGGAATTCCTTAAGATTGCTTCAATGTGAAGTTTGTCGTCACTAACACTAAAACCACTGATATCTTAATTAGAGATTCCCCTCTCTTCCAGAAGAGGCCTGGGGCTTTTGCAACACTTAAGTTGGCACATATACTCGCTCACACATGACTGATGCTCACATGCCTTCATCGTACCAAAAATAACAGGGCACCCGCTGGTAGGCCATACAGTCCCACCAAATCACTGATAAATAGACTACATAAATAGTTATCCCCAAACTGTTTGAACTCAACCATCTAGGTGTGTGATGCTCTCTGTGTTTACATATATTAATTTTTACCTACAAAAGAGTATTCTTACTTTGGAATTAGTAAACAGCAGTAGTATTTTTCCCTGAACAAGTACTACCATACTACCATGAAAATACCATTGTCATCATTATAGTAGATAGACACCATCTGAAAGGTCTTTGATGGCTTGCAGCTTTATAGCCAATGGCTTCTCTGTGATTTACAGTAATGGCCAACAGAGTCACGGGACACGGCTTAAGAGCTTAGGAATCGAAACTGACCTACTGACTAGTTCTTTTGCCGTGACAAAGTGTTGAACTGAAGAACTCTGTCTAATGAGGAACCGGTGATGCTGACGGTGTAAAACGGGAAGTTGCTGTTTCTAATCAAACATTTTGGAAATGGTGGCAAGTCATCGACAGATTTCACGATCCCAGTTAGATGCTAAGAATAAATACAGGCCTTAAAACTCTAATCCTTCTCATCCTCATAAACCTTTTGGCTTTGAAGGAGGGGTCTCTACGACACTCTCTCTGTCCCTTGTCCAGCAATGACAGATGTGTCTCCTGTAGCCCTTTTCACATATTCTGCTCAACAACATCACACAAAGCAAACATAATCCCATCAAACTGCTTACATAAACAATCAAATATATCAAGATCTAATCACACCCACATTGTTCTAGAAAGATACCACATAATGTTCAGTATGAGTGAGAAGAAAATGTAGCAGATGTGTCACATGTTATGTGAGAGATTTAGGATTATATTTAGACATAATCTCTCGGTCCAACAACCACGCCATCCGCAGAGGCTGGCTGTGCCCTCTCCACCATCAGAAGAGAGAAATTATAATCCTCACCATGGCAACCATGAAGAAGAGCCAGTGAATATTTATCATTCGCCTTAAAATGTAAGGGGGAAAGAAAATACTTACATAAAACTAATAATAATGATAAAAAAAGAGTCAGAGATGAGCAGAAATCTTACTCTTTTGGGAGAGATAATGATGCAGTAATGAGGACCTCACAATCACACATCAACAGTTAAATAACAACTGCCTGGGAGGAAAAGAAAAGCATGCTTAAATTGACAGGTTAGAGCTAAATTCCAGGCAAATATAGATAAAATTGCAGAGAATTATACAGTTATAATATTACAGTCAGGCACATTGCACACTGGCAAGCTCTGAGGCACATTTCATCGTTATGTGATGCAATTATAGACACTCATGCACTTACTCAACACTTTTCAGACAACTCGTAGGAAGTCACTCCCATATTGAGAAACACCATGGTAACGTCAAAAAGAGAGACTCAGAAACGCCCGGAAGTGCGTTGGAAATGGCTCTTACGTCAGAAAAATCAGAATGGGTCCTACGCAGAGGAAATTCATGGAGAAGTCATGAAAGAAAAATCACACTGAGTGTCTGAACCATACAAATACGGAACTCCTTCACTAACTTCATACTCATCATTCTGAAGAATTGGAGTAAGAGATCGATGGTTCCCTTTTCCAGTTTAAATGACTGACAAGTTTCAGACCAGTACACACAGCACAGAAAGCACGACGCAACAGAATGATGCCTCAGAATAGGAAAACAGCCTCACATAATGGACATAAAGCTGAGAGTTGCAAGAGGCTGTGAGTGGATCCATGATGTGATCTTGGATATATATCTCATGTAAGACCAGAAGTACCTAATTTTATAATAATAATAATATTAAAAACAAAAAAATATCTCAGTGTGATGTTTTGCCCAATCTGGGTCCTGACCTAAAATGAATTTGACACCTTTGCTTGGCATTAAATGAATCGTTCAGCCAAAAATGAACATTTTGTCATCATTTACTCACCCTTCAAGCTGTTCCAAACCTGTATGTGTTGCTTTCTTCTGCTGAACACAAAAGAAGATATTTAAAAGAATGTTAACCAGACAGTTGACTTCCATTGTATTTTGTTTTCCTACTATGGAAGTCAATGGTTACCGTCAACTGTCTGGTTACCAACATTCTTTAAAATATCTTATTTTGTGTTCACCAGAAGAAAGAACCTCATGCAGGTTTGGAACAACTTGAAGGGTGAGTAAATGATGACGGAATTTTCATTTTTGGCTGAGCTATTCCTTTAAAACCTCTTCAGCACAGAGAGTAGCTTTAGATGACTCATCATATCAGGGAAAAAGTCTTGTCCCAAATAAAACACCCACAGCATAACAAAACACCATTTTCCAATAATTTTATAGAGCTGCTGCATGCTTACGGCTGTTGACACGGTAAGCCTTGCCCTTCTTTTACCAACCTGTGGCGTGTAGAAGCCACGGGATAAGCCAATTTAACAGTCTGCCCATAAAAATGAGCATGATCTTATCCAGCTGTGCTGGAGCTATGGGCTGTGGCCCTGAGTAAGGGCTCCATGGACCAACAGGCTCCAGATACTGCACAGCTCTGGGACAGCAGGGAGGCCTGGAGGAAAACACAAGAAGGGGGAACTATTGCAGCACATTTGGCCGAGCATCTGGTCCTGCTTAAAACACGGGGCGGACATTTGATTCCTTTGCACCATGCCGGGAAACAAGCAGACATCTGCATACTTTGGATAGGAGGAGGCAGGCAAGCTATTTCAATGTGGAAATGTTTTGTCAAGGAGACTTCACCGAGGTATAGGACAGGCAGTAATTCTTCTCCAACTTAATTCACTGTAACTTTTGTGTTAAGACCCTTTATAAAGTAATGCATTTATTTAACTTGTTGTCAAGAGACAAAATGGACAAATTCTGTCAAACAGCTAAAGTTTCGAAACAATTCCTGCCCATGCAGGCTTTGAGAAAATGGATGAGAAAATAAAAACAAATCAGAATTTTATTAGGCAAAATGTCTCAACATACAATTACTGTAATATCATGATGCATTTTAAAGGAACACCCAACTGAAATTAAAGCACATTGCTAAAGTTGGTCTAGCAAAGACTGCTACTTAATTACAAAATATACAGCTGAGTGACGATGAAATGCAAAGGATATAAGGGCAAATCCACATACAAGCTCATGAATCCCTCTGAATCCAGATATAAATCACAACCAACTCTAAATCCAGGATCAAAGCTAAATCACCAAAGTAGATGATGGATGCTTTTAACAACCTCTCTGAAATACCTTTGGAAATTTGTCATGGTTTGTTCAACATTGCATGATCTCATCAGACAAAATGCATTAATCTCTTTGTAACTCTGTTAATCTGTATTTGAGCATGGCAGTTTGTTGCATACCAAGCTATACCCAATAATTTAACTTACTGTACATGTTCAGGGTTGGGAGGACAAAATGTACTAATTTAACAATCAATCATTACAAAATTTTATATTATATCATATATATATCATCTAAATATGAATAGCACACATTTCCTTCAGTGCCTTTTGTGGTTATGTCCCTGCAGAAAAACAGATCCTCTTTTGAATTTTAGATCAATTTTAGGTGCAAGTAAAAATAGAACATTGCATGTTAAGCTATACTAATAAACAAACATGAGAACATGGTGAAATAAATAAATATGAAGGTGATACTGCATCCAGACAGCTGGGCTGGGTCAGTCTTACAATAACTCATAAATCATAAGGGCCAAGGTATTTAAATCAGACGATAAAATCCTGAATTATAATAATAGACACATTTCTAGCTTTACCGAAAAATGGTGTTAAGTGATGACTACCATCACATGGTGTGTAAATACACGATCAGAATCAAAACAAGCGCACAATTATCGACGTGTGATGACAGCTGCCACTCCATCGCCGGTCAGTCTTACGTGTTTATAAAATATATATTGTTTTAAAATTCCTCAAATGTATCGTTTTTATCACCCATTGACGCTTTACATTTCTAGAAGAAACAAATGACCGTAACCATTAAATAGATATGAGCATAGCACACTCACTGTTTCAGTAGGACGACGATTCAGAAGACACGCTCATTGAAGCACGCGCCGTTATTTTGATTAATAATCACAGAACAGAAGAAGGGACTAATGTATTTCCATTCATTTTCATCAGACAAATGAGTTATTCCTCCATCACGTATAAACATTCCCTCTGGGAGGGCTGTGCCTCATCTTCTCTAGATACGCTTTCAGAGATGCGCTCAGCCCGAGGCTCGCGCAAGCGCTTATCAAAACCTGCCACCGGGGCACGTGACTACCAGAAACACGTGACGTCATTTGAGCATTCCGGGGACTGTCGGTGATTTAATGGGGGGCGTCCCGACAGGTAGTCCATATAAAGCCTGTGGTGCTGAATGTTGTCGATAGAATGTGTTTGAAAGTGTTGGACTTGATTGCGAGATTTAAAGATACAGTGATAAAATAACACAGTTTTAGTGTGATAGATAGACAGACTAGATCAGCATATTTGGCCAATTAACAGAGGCAGCAGTGGTATAGTATCACTGAGATATAGCCTTTTCTCAGTGATATATACTCTTTCAATTAGTTTTTATGTTTATGTTTTCCGTTTTCATTTTAGATATTTTGGATAAGTTTGAATGATTTTGTCATTTTTATTACCCTAGGTAGTCAGCTTGCTATTGTTTTTATTCATTATTTTTTAGTTTAGTTTAGTTTTACTTATTTTATTACATCAAGTAAAAAAAAAAGACAAATATATATTTTTTTATTATATATTATTTCAGTTAACATTTATTTTATTTCAAGTAGCCTAACAAATGTTTTTTTAATGTGGTTTTAGTTTTAGTTAACTAGCTACAATAACACTGACACGTGGTCAATCTGCCTAGTTCATTTCCTTAAAATCCATTAACAGCCTTATCAATTTAACGATAACAAACAAGATGCCAAGATGCAT
Source organism: Alburnus alburnus (assembly GCA_029874995.1). Taxonomy (NCBI): domain Eukaryota; kingdom Metazoa; phylum Chordata; class Actinopteri; order Cypriniformes; family Leuciscidae; genus Alburnus; species Alburnus alburnus. The sequence goes on from JAPMNU011392050.1 coordinate 6,181, forward strand.
ACAAAATGAATTTAAAGTTAAATAGGCTAAATGCTTTATTAAACACAATATTTACTCAAATTCACAAATACTTTAACTATAAATAAACACTTTTTATACAGTATATTTATTAGTCTTGTTTTGCAATCGTTACATTTTATTACGCTAAATATGTCTTGATTTTTTCATTCATTTTTTGAAAGTAAAATATTATTTGTAGTGAAAAATTCTATTTGTATGTATTAGAATACATTTTTATTTACTATACATTTTTACTCTTGGGCCCCAATATCAGCCATCCTGCTCTTTATACTGGTCTTACCCATTAAAACCCATATCGATTGACCACTTATTGTTGCATTTCCATAATATGACAAGTCAATGTATTTTATTCCATTTTGTACTATTACAATTGCCATTAGTTATTGCGAGAGGACATATCACCTTATGAATGGTTCAGTTTATGGAGGCACAGATTATATAGGCCCTGTGGGGCTCACTAAGTTTGTTTGTTTGCAAAACCTGGTCCTACACTGATAGTCTAACAGGGCTTTGAAAAAGGTGATGCAGCCTTAACAAGACAGAGAGTTTGCAGAGATTTATAATGGTGTGACTGCCAACAAAATGTGCCTCTGACTCAGATGTTCCATGCCATTCGAGGTGGTCTGTAACCTCTCAGCTTGTTCAAAAATGTGTATTCTTAACTGACAATAGCATAAGGGCTCTTGCTGCAATGAATCCCCCCAAATAGCAGGATCTGTGAACAATATGGCAAAACACTGACAAGAGATGGAGACTTTTTTAAGAGGTTAACTTGGAAAAACTATTTGGACATATGCGATTCTACTTCAGAAAACATGTGTGAGGGTGGGAGAATGTTTGTTTAGAAAGTTCAGAGGTCAAAAGGTGCAGGAACTACTGAAGGACAGTCTTCAGCTTTCTTCATCAAGGAGACACCCAGGCCAAAAGACTTCTTAGACCCAGATAAATGATTTAATAAAGCAGTTTAAGTGGATGCCGACTGGCCACCCATGCTGGCTGTGCAAACCCATAAACATCAGAAGGATTAGGACATCCACCAGCCCCTCGTGTTATAGTCCTATAGCTATGTGCTTCCAAAGGCACATGCTGGCCACCCAAATTGCAGGACTAGAGTTTCAGACATCAACTTATACGCAGCTAACAGGAAATGTTCTCAAAACTTTGGCTTATATATGCTCTGGCAAGGTTCTCTCATAGTAATTAACAAATGATGTTCTAATGTTAATAGAATGTTCGTTCTAAGTTATCTGGTCTTTAAAAGTTCTCAAAACATTGGCACAAAAACATCATTCATGGACATTCCAAACATTTTAGTTGGATGTTCATCTAATATTTTTTAAAGATTTTTTTTTTCCAGAGAACATAAATGGAATAAAACATTAAAAAACATCGTTTTGAACGTATACAGAAAACATTCAGAACATTTTCATAACCTATTGGGAACATAACTGGCAAAATGTTCTCAGAATATATATTTTTGTTATGGTCATATTATTATTTGTTAACCATTTTGTTATGGTTAAAAAACAAGTTATTTCTTTGCCTACCTTGTAAACGTCAGTCTGCTGTGGAGTGGAACATTTGTGCTCTTCTGTAATAGCCTTTACAGAGTAGTTTTAAATTGTATTGTCTGAAGTCAAATCTATGTTGAGCTTAATGCATTTGCCATGGAAGCAGCTGAACACTGATTGGCTTGAAAGCTACATGTCACTGTTCTCCATCAGTGCTGATAAAGTCACTTTAAAAAAGTCATTAATTACTAATTACATCTTCAACAGTGTAATTAGATTACTCTAATTACTAGTATTGGATTACTTATTACTAATTACTTTCTAAATCCCATATCAACCTTGACCAGTAGAACAATACAAGGACATACATGTTTTAATACTTTCAAATAAACTATATACAATTGCATAAATTATTCTTAAACTGACTGTAAAGGAGGTTACATTTAACATTAAATATTACATTTTGATGTTAAATCCACTGTTGTTTTATATAGATTTGTTCTTTAGTCTATACACCAGAAGTAACTGCAATTAAATTACATAAAAAATAAGAGTAATCCCTTACTTTAATTTTCAAGGGGAAAGTAATTCAATTACAGTAATTAGATTACTTAGTAATTAATTACACCCAACACTGGTCTCCATCTAGTTTGATGATGTCCACAGGGGTCTGCCATGAGATCCATTGACATTCAATATGCGGTGCATTTCAACATAACTTCCCAGGGTTCTTCATTTGTATGTAGAAATTATGTTTATTAGGCTTCACATTGTGTTAGTCTGAAACAGAATTTATACACAGCCCACTCGTGTTAGTACTCCAGCCCGCCATCTTTGTAATCAGTAAAGGGTACAATTGCAAAATTATGGCAAACATGTAGCCTAGATGACTTTATTACTTTTAATTCTACCATGCATATTGCATAAAAATTGGTTTATGTGTTGCATAATTCTGTTTGTGTCTACCTCAGTGTCTCTATAATTTCCCTGAGGAGCCAAAGTAATGTTATTGTTTCACTGTGTGCTTGTGTTTGATTGGAATAACTAATAAACCCAAACTTGAAATGTGAATTTAAATAGGCTAAGAGGATGTCATTTTTTGGTTAAATGCATGGAAAATCAGGCAAGTAAGTAGGCCTACTTTAAAAAAATTCTTAAAAAATGTACCTAAGCATTTTAAGACTCTGAGGATTCTAAGGTTGACCAGACATTTTTGTTCAAGATAAACTAAATTTAAATAATGAGTCAATACATCATCAATCCTTCTTTTAAATTTTTTATTTTTGTCTTACCCGTACCTGATTCACTATGGTAAGCTTATTACAGCCTAAGCGTTTATACTTTTGACATGTCGGGATGGTTTTCGCGGGAAATTGCGTAAAAGGTGTGGCCTGTAGGAGTAGCATAGGTTAGTTGTCACTTGTCACAACGAACGAGAAAAGACGTAGTTAGAGTAGAATATGCTGGCAAAAATAGAATGTGACAGAGCTCGTAATAAAACAAGAATCAGCATTGGCTTGGCTTTACGGAGACGGCTAGAACTGAGGGACTGGAATACTCAATAGGTGAGTAGCTAAGACACTTTATTGAACATATAAATTGCCATGTAGCTCTCTAACAGAGTTCATTGTAAAATATTATCTATTGTGAAGGTTCATAAATTCAACAACACAGTCACGCAGAGCCAAAGCACAACCAAAACAATGTTTTTTTTTAACCGCTAGAGGGCCAAAATAGCGTAGCCTATCTTAAAAAAAAAACAAGAACACTAAAAATTTTTTCCCAATATTTAATTCATAGACCAAGTGAGATATCAATTATATTTTGACCAGTGAACTGAGAAATGTCCCCAGTTTCCATTTCAGATATCTAGTCACTTTATTTAATGAGTAAACCATCCACTTGCAAAAATAGTAGGCCTAGGCCTACTTTCACACTGTAAAGCTAATTCTGCATAAAACATTTTTATTCTTCTAATAGGCCTATATAATATATTTCTAGCATACAATTTATTTATTATTTATTTACAACTAAGAAATTTCTAAGAGGAAAACACCATAAAGTTTTGCAGTAGGCTAAAGGAAACCCCCAATTGTCCAGCAGATTGATTCTTTTCAAAGATGAGTCAGCAACCAGAAACATTACCGGCAGACTTACAGAACATACATCAAAAGTGCAGCTCTAATTACAGTCCTGTACAGTTTACTGTAAAGCATTAGAGATTCAGCAGGGCTTCTTGATGAAGTCCTGCAAGATGAGTCTGGGTGATGTAATATGAAAAATTAAGTAAAAAGGGTGCAACCATACTTCAAATCACACAAATTGATTTGTTAAACATGCTGGGATAGTCATCTAAAAAGTACAAAACCTTCTCATAAATATAACGGCAGTCATACTTTTTGTGCAAAAACNCAACAGAGTTGGCTATATGCAAAGGGCTGGCTAAATAGAACTGAAACTGGCATTAAAAACATGTCTGGTAATGCATTGCCAGGAAATGCATATGGTTGTCTATTATGAGTCACAGGTTTGGTTGCTATGATTGTGTAACCAGGTATGGAATGTGATGTAATTACAGAATGAGTAGGCATAAATACATTTGGCGGCATCAAAAGGTTCAGACTGTGTTTAAAATGTTTTGACCTTTTCAAACTACCCACTCAATATGAATGAAATATCTACATACATATAGCTAAATATGAGATGAAATATCTGTTCATACAAAATTTGATTTTGAGTCAGTGTGAATCATGGGTACTTTCCCAATTCCCATCCCTACTGCAAAGCAGTACATCTTGCAATCACGTGTTTAATACATTTCAACCATTTTGGTGTTTCTGTGTGACTCGTGACTGCAGATATGCACAATACTGAACCCTAGTGGTCGTAGGTAATGTTTATTTTTTTTATGAATAGGCTAATGTGAGACGGTTAGCAGAATGCATTTACTTTAGACAAGTAAAAACAATTTACACCTTTCAATTTTATCTTTGAAATCTTGTAATCTTGTGTGTAAAAAAAAAAGAAATAAAAAAAAAGGGAAACCCGTTATACCGATTTATCACAGTGTTTGAGCTACTTATTGCCCCTTTAGAAGAGTCATGATTTAGAACAGGTCTTTTCATTCTCCTGTTAACTATCATCGAGAAATCCCATTTTTAAAATGTATTACCCGTAAAATGTAAAATCGTAGGTTCCACCGAGATTTGAACTCGGATCGCTGGATTCAGAGTCCAGAGTGCTAACCATTACACCATGGAACCCCTCTGTCATGTAGTGGAAATCTACACTTTTAACATTAACAACATTAAAATTCACAAATGTTTTCATCGTTGCTCGTATGTTTCCTTTAAACCGCTATCACCAGGAAGTATGACCTAAACAACCCACTTTTTCAAGTCTAAATTAAAAATAATTCCTAAGAACACAATGATATGCTGGACATGCGACTGTGTTTTTCTGTTCTACACGGTTTCTGCAAAAGCACGTCTCATATTAAAACATATTAAACA
>JAPMNU011392139.1:0-10784 GCA_029874995.1 Alburnus alburnus
ACACACACACACACACACACACACATCCATTCAGTACAAATGTCATGCAGAAGATGTTCAGGAAGCCACAAACATTTGCAAGAACAGTACTGGTTGTAGTTACCAACACACTAAACCAAATGCTACTTAGTTCATTCAAACCAGCAGAGAGCAGCAGAAACAACTAGATTTTTACATTTGGAAACTCTTTATTTTGATGGTCCTCTTTAGACATTCTGTTGACGATAAGTAAAGTTGAACCTACATGTCAACTAACTCTCATTAGAGGATTAGTAGAGTATTAGTAGACTGTCTGCGTAATGTCTGCTAACACTTCATTGTATCCCAACAGACATTCTGCAGACTATAAGTAACTTTGCAAGCGTATGTCAACTTATTTTACTAACCCTAACAGTGAACTAATACTATTAAATCATTTATGTCTGTAGCACAAATTCTGCAGGACCACTCACACACACACACACCACTAATAATAATGATCTTTCATAGATATTTCTCCTGTTATACTTGAATGCATCGGTTCTTATTTGCACTGTTCACAATCTTTAGCACTGTGACTATCATCTACCATGTCTACCTCCTTCACAACTAGAGCATCTTCTGAAACAGCAGTAGAAGTAGAAGAGATTTTAATGACATGTCAGAAGTTGAGGCTATTTTCATGGCAAGAGCAGAGTTACAAGATACACAAGAGTGTAAATACATTCAATTTCGGTTTGTTTTCCACCAAACCCAATCGTATACCCCCAGAACACTTGGAATATATTATACGTCACATGGGATCATTATGTTATACTTTTGCATCTTTTTTAAAGGAACACGCTGACTTTTTGGGACTTTATCTTATTCACCGTATCCCCCAGAGTTAGATAAGTCCATACATACCCTTCTCATCTCCGTGTGCGCTGTAACTCTGTCTGACGCACTGCTAGCCTAGCTTAGCACAAAGACTGGAGTGCTTCGCCTTCTGAGAATATAGTTCCCAGTATGTATACGGTTAGAAGATGGCTGTGTCTCATGTGACCTGTTATTTGTACATGCTGTAACTATACAAATCACAACATGTAAATAGGAGAATGTTGGCGTTATTTTGTCACTTATTGGGAGCGGTATGCTAGCTGGAGCCATTTACTTCCAGTCTTTGTGCTAAGCTAGGCTAGCAATGGGTGCGTCAGACAGAGTTACGGCACACATGGAGATGAAAAGGGTATGGATGGACTTATTTAACTCTGGGGGATACGGGGAATAAGATAAAATCCCAAAATGTCGGCGTGTTCCTTTAAAGCTTGATGCTGGTCGCTATTCACTGCCATTATATGAATGAGCACGAGTGGGACATTTTTGAAAAATTCTTCATTTGTGGACCGAAAAATAAAGACGGGCATCTGGCATTAGAACAACAGCAGGGTGAGTAAATAATGAGTTCATTTTCATTTTAGGGTGAATTCATTAAGTTCATTAAGAGAGCTTCCTAAATAAACATGTTGTCTACTAGCATTAAAAGCAGGACAGTCCGAGCATCTTCTGTATATACTATATATCATTCTTTACACTGACTGGTCTACCATCTGCATCTTAAATGCACTTTAACATAAATTATATAATACTTACACAAACACTTTATCACTGTTAAATACTGCACACATAAACCTTGTCACATATCCAAATAAATAAATTTCAGCTCTTGGCACAGAAAATGCCGTTTTTGACACAGCCACAAAAGCAGAATTATTGAGCGTTTTGTAGGAAGCAGACATTTTATGCAGCTTGTAATTTAACTTATAGAAAACCTTCTACATATGGATTGCCTTTTCCTTCCAGAAATGCTCAACTTACAAGACATCTTTTATCCAAACACTTGAATATTTCTCAAACTCTGATGTGTGTTTTCTTACAGCGCTGTGTTTGCTTTGGCTGGAGTGACAGCAGCAGATATATGAGCTTCATGTACAGGCTGCTCCCAATGCACTGTGGTTTTATTGAACTCTATACTATTTTTAGATTTTCATTTATATATATGTGTGTGCTACTGATTTTATGTGGAAGCTTTCAAACTGGAAAATACAGTGCATAAAACATTTTACACACATAAATACATTTTAACTCATAAAAAACTAATGAGTCACATTCAGAAAATAAACATGAGTGTCTCTTATGTAACGGAGCAAGTTATAAAATCATATCTAAACACATCATTCCTGCAGTTTTCAAGGTCCAAGATTAAATTAGTCTGTAAATGGTGGTAAAAGACTAGACCAGAGATTCACAAACCTTTTTTGTCAGCTGAACCCCCTTGAACTGAGATATTGCCCTTAATATTTAAATAATTTAACGATATGTGCATGTTCACGGTTCTCTGATGTCAGTTAATGGTCAAATGACATGCAGTTATTAAAATATAGTTAGTAAAATATTTTATATTTTTAGCAAGTGTTTTATTTTTATTTAATAATATATATTTTTTTATAATATATTATAATTCATTATTGTATATTTTTATGATTTAATTAGCTTTTCATATACTCACGATCCCCCTGCACGAACAATAATACATAAATATAATTATCATCCAAAAGTCGTCATGCTGTTCCTCAATACCATCATTTATAAATACTTGTGTAAGTACTTTAAACAGCTGTAAGATATATTTTTTAGAAGACAATACATAACAGATGTCCTCAGAAATCACACTTGAATTTCAAAGTTTTTATTTGTATACTTGTCTCTTTGTGACAGCTCTTGTAAAACTTTATCTGACAGAAACATTGCCCTGCTTATTTGAGTGGTTGCAAATGGATTGAGTCTGGACTTTCTGTTTGTATGAGCAATAGAGGACAGGGGAAAACCTATTTGGAAACAGTCATTATTTTTGTGATTCCGTGTGTTGCCACTAGGGGCGCAGAAATGACACGGCTAATGTAAATGAGGTGATGCCAACACTTGCACTATTTTAACTCATTGGGGATTAGAGATGAAGGAATAAAAATAAAAATCTCTCATTGAAGATAAAGATCTAAACATCTGATGTCAACCTGTCAGTAAATGAAATGTAGTGTGGTACCTTTGCAGGCTCGGCGGTGTGTGATGGGTTTGGCCATGTCCCGGTAGAATCCCTCTTTACAGTAATGGCAGTGTCGTCCAGCGGTGTTGTGTCTGCAGTTCATACACACTCCTCCGCTCTTACGGCCCGAGAGCTTATATAACTCCATGTTAAAGCGGCAGCGTCGCGCGTGCAGGTTGCAGTTACACGCTATAAAGAAAGAGAGGGTGAACACGTTATTGACGAAAGCTACATATCCTGTTTTTTATGGATATGCATATGGTGTTTTTTCTCAAAAATACAATATCTCTAAAAGGGTTTATAGGAGAAGCTTTACAGCTCCACAAAGAACATCATGTTCTCCTGTTCTTTAGTTCTCTAGCTTTAAAGAAACTAAAAAGCAAACCACTGATCTGCAGAACCTGTAATGAAATAAAATGTATTAGTCTCCAAAGAACCATACAGCAACCCTGTACACCTGAAACAGTCATCTTTACTGAACTTTTATTTTTCAAGTCAACATGAAATAAAAAAAGTGTTTTTAGATTGTTAGACTAAATAATACGATTTGAATATTTGTTAAAATTAACCAACAGCCAACATGGCCTAGATGTTCATTTTAGCTAGCTATTTTTTTTCATAAGTTATTACATTTTGATGAAATATTGTGAAGAAAATTGTGTAAAAAATTAAGATGCACTGGTCAACTGGTCATCAATAGGAACCGGACGTTTTGTTGCTCCAAACACATGATCGGCAAACTTTTTTTTATTATGGCCGATCTCTGTTCCGGACTTGCACACAAACTGCATTGGAATAATTTCCCCAAAATTATTGGCATATATAAATATAACTATTGACACGCTGAAGACGGACGCAAAAATAAAGAGAGCACAGACGTGCCAGCAGAGAAAATACTGTACACAGCAAAGCTCACTGTTCCCGATGTTCGAAATATTAGAAGGAAAATATAAATATTGAATTGAGGGTGAGGGTTCATTTGAATGTAAGGGAACTGACTGTCTTCAGAAAAGTTTTGATGGCATTTTCTTGTCCTCTTACTTCCGTACCATTGGTTAAACGCCACAGCCTACCTGAGTATTGTAGTTGACCATGTCCATCTGTAAACCTCATTCCCCTGATCTCAAGACGTGTGCTAGCGACTGACACTAGAGGCTGTGGTCTTTAGCGTCCTAGTTAGCGCACTAACCTCCCATGCCAGAGACGCCTGTTCGAATCCCGCTCAGAGTGGGTTGAGTAGGACAGGTTACAATTGGTGCCATGACCCGGATGGGAGTGAGCGTAACGGAGGCCAGCCAGTAAGAGCTGTGCAGGTAAACCTCACTCCCCTGATCTCAAGACGTGTGCTAGCGACTGACACTAGAGGCTGTGGTCTTTAGTGTCCTACTTAGTACACCAACCTCCCATGCCGGAGATGCCTGTTCGAATCCTGCTCAGAGTGGGTTGAGTAGGACAGGTTACAATTGGTGCCGTGACCCGGATGGGAGTGAGCGTAACGGAGGCCAGCCAGTAAGAGCTGTGCAGGTAAACCTCACTCCCCTGATCTCAAGAGGTGCACTAGCGACTGATGCATCAGGCTGTGGTCTTTAGCGTCCTAGTTAGTACACCAACCTCCCATGCCGGAGACGCCTGTTCGAATCCCGCTCAGAGTGGGTTGAGTAGGACAGGTTACAATTGGTGCGTGACCCGGATGGGAGTGAGCGTAACGGAGGCCAGCCAGTAAGAGCTGTGTAGGTAAACCTCACTCCCCTGATCTCAAGACGTATGCTAGCGACTGACACTAGAGGCTGTGGTCTTTAGTGTCCTAGTTAGTACACCAACCTCCCATGCTGGAGATGCCTGTTCGAATCCTGCTCAGAGTGGGTTGAGTAGGACAGGTTACAATTGGTGCCGTGACCCTGATGGGAGTGAGTGTAACGGAGGCCAGAGCTGTGCAGGTAAACCTCACTCCCCTGATCTCAAGAGGTGTACTAGCGACTGATGCATCAGGCTGTGGTCTTTAGCGTCCTAGTTAGTGCATCCGCCTCCCATGCCGGAGACACTGGATCAAATCCCACTCAGAGCCCTGTCAAATATGACCACAGTGTACCATTTTCTGACGGCTACTTCCAGCAGGATAACACACCACGTCACAAAGCTCAAATCATCTCACACTGGTTTCCTGAACATGATGAGTTCACTAAACTCAAACCGCCTCCACAACCACCAGATCTCAATCCAATAGGAACAGGAGATCATGGATGTGCAGCCGACAAATCTGCAGCAACTGTGGGATCTGCTTTAAAAACTACATTTTGTATTTTAAATGCATACCTGTTTCATCGTGAGGCATTTGATTTGGTCCGTGTACATGTGTGTGTGTCTGTTATTACAGGGCCAATTTGTATGGAATTCTGTGGTTAATGAAACCTGCTCGGGCCATTCCCTAACACACACACCATCTGCTGCTCTGTGTGAGTGTGTGTGTGTGTGTGTGTGTATGTGATGGGGGTCATGAAAAGGGGGTGTAATTTCGGGGGGATTCTGGGCTAAAGTCAACAGGGTGAGATTACAGCAAATTCAGCTCAATAAACGTCTGCAGGCGATGTGTGTGTGTGTGTGTGTGAGTGCGGTAAGGGTGTGTGCATTTCTCTAAATGAAATTCCAAACGTGTGACAAAAAGCACACACAGATTCACACCCAAATAGAAAGCTACAGTCTCACAAACGCACAAGACGGAGATTGAATTATTAAAGCGCGCAGTCCAGTCTAAATGTGAACCGTTTCTAGGGCGTTTCCAGATGAGGGTCTGATTTGAGCAAGAAGGAAAAGAGCAGGTTTTCTGATATCTCTCAGCGCTGCGTTTGTGCCTTGAGCATGGTACTTAATCTAAAGTTGTTCCAAGGGTCTTTCTCAATGGCACCGTTCCTCTATTACGAGAGCTTTCCAAACACAGCTGAAAGCACTCAAACCTATTAACCTGAGGTTAGAGCAAACCCAGAGCTCCAAATTCATTTCTGTAGAGCAGGAACGTTAGTTTGATGGAGCGAGCTCTACAGGTATGCACTGAACTACACCCAAAAACACATTTATGGAAATGCCATACATCTTGTACTTTGTGTATGATATGCAAAAATTAGAACTTCACTTATGTTTTGGATTATGATGTCTAAATCTTAATATTATATCTTAATATTACAATCAAGCAACACTAACAGTGTACATCTCGCCACAATGATGTGATGGCCAGCGCATTGCAATTAGGTCGATAGTCTATTCTCAACAAGCTGCACAATTCAAGCTGCACAATTTAACAAATGGTGAAGGATATAATTGTGCTGTTTAATATTTAGAGTTACTAGTTTGTTCAAATCACTAACAAAGTATGGGCAACAGTGATAGTGATGCTCGTCTTAGTGAACGCCACTAATTAAAAAAGAGCAAAACCACAGAATAACACCTTTCACAGAACATCACCTGTGCGCTTTAACACACATATGTTTTATCAACTAAGAATAACAGCTCATTAAAAATTCCATCCCTGGTTTTATGTGAGCATAAATATCAGAACATTTGGCTCACAGGTGTTTCTAATTGATTAGGCGTTTCCTGTTGCGTAGATTGTTCACACATGAAAGAGTCGCGAAGTTTCACGGCTCTGTTCAAATCTTTTGTTTCTGCCTGCGAGAGAAAAGCGAGTGATTTGGGATTCTGAAAGAATTAGGAAAATTGGCATAACACAAGGGTTGGGTGTAGTCAAAACAGCAATTTGGCAGTGAAGCAAATTTGAAACTGAAGCTGGTAAAGCTACAAGCTACTCATAATTTAAATTACAAACAAGCTGCTAGAAAAAAAGAAAGAAAAAATGGCTTACTACTCTGAAATGATTTTAAACAGATATTTTTTTCATTGTAAAACTGCAAACAGAATCAGTGAATCTGATTCATTTTAGTGGATTCAGATGATCGTCTGAACAAAAAAAGTGTTCACGTTAGTCGAGTGTTTTACAAAATTGATTTAAATAAAATGTGTGAATGAAGAGATTCACTAAAAGAGAAAGAGGACAGTTTAAGATCCCAGGTTTCAATATTCAAATAAACATGTCAATGAAATGAGCAAAAGTCTCCAGAACACTGTACGAAACCTGCCAGGATTTGTTGGCTAGCCCTTCAAAAACAAACCAGGATGGTGATTCAAAACAACCAGAAAACAGGAAAATGTAAGATTAGTCCGTTAGCGGACATGTTTTTAATCTTTTAACTTCTATTCAACTGAACAGGCATTTCACTGGCTGAAGAGTGACTAACCCCGAAACTCCCAGAAACAGGCAACAGCTGGAAGTTTCTTCTCTGAAGGTTTGGCACAAGACGAGAGCGCAAGACCAGCGACGTTGATGAGTTACAGACACTCAAGCTGGAGATCTCGGACTATTTTATAAGCTTTATATTTGTTTTGAAATGTCACGATACTTACGCTCACATAAAATGGAGTAATAGGGTGCTGAGAATGCTTTTATTTATTAATTTACTTAATTGGTTACATGTGTTTAGACGAGCCAAACATAAAAGGTGGCATTTAGTATTTTTGGTTTACAGGCATCTTTCAGACTGTTTAGATACTGCTGGAGTGAACAGGAAATCTAGAAATCCAGTCCAAATTTCTAGATGGCTTTGGTTTTACAAGAGCACAAACCAAGTACTTCGACAAATGTGTCCTTTGAATCGTAGCACGCAAAGAAACAAAACGACAAGCTAGTTCAATTGTTGGCAGACTAACAAATAAACAGGAAGATAAACACATCTCTACAAGGTTTCTCTGCAGCATCACAGCTTTATATCATTAACGCTCTGTGTGGCGTTTTTTCCCTCGGAAGCAGCATGTTTTGGTTTGTGACGTATAGGAAATCTAAGGCAGTAAAAGTGGGCTTGTGTGCGTGTTTAATGAGGATATGGTTAGTACTCATACTTCCAGTGTCCTGTGCAGGTGGCCGTGACTAGCAATAATACACACATACGGCTGCGTCCGAAATCACATGCTCTCTTGAGTAGGTACTTATTTTGAATAAGTAATTACTTTGCAAATGCTTAAAAAGTGTGTTCTATGTAGTATGAATGTGTGTAGAATGAATGTAATCTGGATGTACTACATTTCCCAAGTTGTCATTAGGCTTGTGTTGCTTCACTGTCATTCACAGATCTTCTCCTGTGGCCTCATGGGATAGTAAAGTGTCTGGCCAGAAGTATTAGGCCATTTTGTCTACTCTATAATGAGTACTGTGAATTCGGACATACTTATTTTGTTAAATACTGTTTTTCCGAATACTATAGTAGGGAACTAGGGCTGATAAACTATATTATATTGAGATCTTGATCAAATTTACGTTGATGACAGTGATAAGCTCTAGACATTTTTTCTCGATATGGATTAATCTAACAGCCTATCACACAGCAGAAATAAACGCGACAACAACCAGTCAGTGCATGTCGCTAATAAGTGATTTCTGCTTGTCTGTGTTTGAATTAGTGAAGGGACCATCATTAGTTAAATTTGAAGGAATCTTTAATATGACTCTGGAACAACGAGTTGCCTCAGAGAGTCATCATGAATCAGAGTGATTCATTCATTTTGTGTTGATCGCACATCTGAAACATCCTATAGGTTCTGTACCGGAAACAGAAATGATTAGTTCACCTCCCGAGTCTTCGGGTCTAAGGCCCTGTCCCAAATGAAACTCTAAGCCCTTGCGATCTTCCTACGAATCCACACTTTCATGACATAATGCCGCTTTGACTGTCGGATAGAAGTCTCTGAGGAGCCACCCTTCTGAAGTACCCTTCTGTAACTTAAAAAGACAAATGGGACGCCCTATGGTCTTGTGGACTTAACGCACAAGCGTCCTCGGCGGCCATTGTAAGTCCACAAGATCGCAAGTGAAGTGTGTTATTTGGGACAGGGCCTGAGTCGTTCGTTCATTTGTTACGTGACTTGACAGCCGAATTGGAAAACAATAATTCCCAACTTTCTAAGTACCCAAGCGCATAGGTACTTATTTACTATTATTATTATTTTTATGCTTACAATGTGATGCGTTTCTGGTCTCAAATTGTAGCTTAATTCCTTACAATTTATAAATTTCTATCATGATGGTTCTTTTCCATAACAGTGAATGTCGAAATAAAGAGATGGTCAATGCTTTAAACTTTATCCGTATAATAAATATAATAGCCTACAACATACAGTCAATAATACTATAAGATACTGGGAAAGGAAGCGGTCACGTGACAAAAGACCGAACGACACAGACCCGAAGACTCGAGAGGTTAACTGATCATTTCTGTTTTCCTGAGTTATATTAACAGACTACATGGCCTGAAGACCCAGATAAGCAATTATTAAATCATTTCTGTTTGTCATAATTTGGCCTTGGCAGCATTATAGTTTTCTTTTTCGAAATGTGATTAACGTTGCGTAAGTAGAAGAACATTTTAATTCTGCTGAAATGAACCAAATGACTTGAAAAAAGATGAATTAATTTTGATTAACGAGATTCAAAGAGCCGAATCTGTAATATGATCCATCACTGAATGAATGAAGTGACGGAACGGAGGAATTTCGTCTGATACACGAACTCACACACATGTGAAGTTCACGATGTTTTCAGCATCTGTCGTCGCAATATGAGGCCATGAAACACATGAACTTCTTCAGCAGAGCACTTCACAAAATGTTTAATTTAAGGAAAAACTACCGTCAAATTGTAAATACACTGAAACAAGATATTCACGACAAACCGTCAAAATAAAAGTTCTGTTTAACCTCAAGAAAATAAACCACTACTGTAAATGTATAAATACTCCTCAAAGTAATAATAATACTGTTATTCTAAGGAATATCATACAACCAAGATATTTTTTCATCCATGTTTTAAGTTTATACAGTTCTGTTGTGCAGCATATTGTAAAAAAAATTGTAAATGTAAATTAAGATATGTTTTCATTTGATTACATTTTAAAAGCTTTATTAAATTTGTTTAATTTAGTATATAAATTTGTATTAAATCACAGAACACAGAATTACTGTGTGATAATTAGTAGATTAAAAAAAAAGTGTGATAATTATTTTTTTTGGCCATATCGCCCAGCCCTATAGGGAACTGCGATATAGTTGAACTTAATTTAACTGTCAGACCCTCCATTTGTGGTCCGCCACTCATTAGTCTGTTATACCTCTGCTAATCTCTTTGTCCTTGTTCTCTCAGCTGAATGGGGGATGATTTTAACGAGATCACACTGAACGACTGCCAGGTCGGGCACAAAATCTGCGGGAGTCCTTGGCGTGTGTTGAGGCGAGAAAACGAGGGAGTCGAGCGTGTACTGGGGGTCATTTGGAGACGGGGCCACCAAACCAGAGCAGATGGCATGAGAAGAGGTGAGAGGAAAACGCAGAGAGCTCGGAATTAAATTCTGGGTTTCATTACACGAAAGAAAACGAAACTATCGGCAAACTCTCATCTGACAGAGTGGACAGGAAGAATTAGACGAGGCAGAGAGATTTATGGGAGACATTAGCGATACTAATGGAGTGTCAGGACTGCCCGACTGGAGCATTTGGACACGATATATCTTTCCTGACACAAAGATTAATGCATTTACACTATTCAGCTAATTTTTCGTTCAGCAATAATACTGCTGTCTGATAAGATAAGATAAATATCTGCAGCTGCCACTGATCTTCAACATATGGA
>JAPMNU011392148.1:0-10217 GCA_029874995.1 Alburnus alburnus
TGTGTAATTACTTTTCAACACAACCAGACTATTTTGGATGATTTTTTACATTGCAGAACAATATAACGTGCAAAATTTGGGCTATTTTGACCCAGAACACCTTAGCAATGTCCTAGCAACCACCTAGCAGCTATCCACAACACCGTAGCAATTGTTACTTGACTGTTGATCAGAGTCAAACTATCAGCTCTCCTCTCCTCTTGTGCTTTTCCCACCCTTTCTCTCTCTGTCTTATATTACCAACAATCTCCCATTGCTCGCTCAACGTAAGTTATTCCTTTGGAATGCTTATTGATCCCACATATGTCAACAGTGTGCAAGGATCCCTTGACTCTCCTTAGCAAACAAGTGTGTACAATATGGCTTGTTGAAAACTTAATTTAAACCACTCTCCTATTTTTCATCCTTTTTTTTTTTCACTGCATAAAAGTGACTTTCTCACGCTTTTAACAGATGCTGGTCTCTCATGGAAGTAGGCATATGGAGCATTTGGGGTTACATCATGATGTCAGTAACCTTTCCACAATGGAACTGATTTTTGATTTTTGTTTGTCAAGAACTGATTACAGAGAGCCTCCAAACAGACCCGTTTGTTTGTATGTAACTCCAGTTCAAAGGCATTGTTTGAAAGGACAATGAACATGTTAAGACTAAATGTAGACAAAATTACAAGCATTTCAATAAAAACATTGTTTGTGCCATGTACAATACCTCTGAACATCAATCAATCAGTCTTGTTTTACTTTCCTGGGCATAATGCATTGCTGTGTGTTGCATGTGCAAAGAATTATTATGCTATCAGTCACAAGATACATTTACATTTTAGACACAATATTGGCAATTACTTTGTGTATTTTTGTTCACCCTAATAGTTAAAAACAAAAAATCAACCGTTGCATCTCTGAACAACGCACATAAGTTGCATTTAATTTCTGAATGAATCAGTTCCAAAACAATTTGCTGGGTGAATGATTCACTGACTCACTCAGTGTGTTTGAATGAATCGGTTCAGTGAATGATTCTATGACTTGCTCATAAAGACAATGGCTTCATTTAAGTCCATTCTTTTATGCCCTTCCCTCGCTAACTTCCCTCCGTCTCGTTCACTCGGATGAACATCATTTCTTACATTGCACAACCCTTGCGATGTGTTTAAATGGAACGCCCTAAGCCCTTGATCACTTGGAATCTGCAGTGGAGCGGATTTATTATTTATCTAGTTTTTCTTATGAATTTGTTTTACACACCATTCTATAATTTGCCTGTTGTATGCTTGGGCTGTTGGCGAAAATATAAAAAAAACTACACAAACGAAAATTATAACAATGCAATAAACTATAACTGTGTAAAAAACAAAAAAAGTCATTTTATAGCTACAAGTATTATGCAGTTACATATCAAAATAACTGTAATATCATACACTATGTGGGATGGGAGTAAATAAAAAAAGCGTAATCTGTTGTAATATCACAATCATGTTGCATTGTGGCCTATGGATCTGCCCGAAGTACATTGAGTAGACTCGCTCCCTCAGACAAAATTGAGGGGTCGAGGGTCTGTCCTAATAAAATTCCCTCGTCCACTTGACGACGTTGAACGCACTTCAAAATGGAAGTGTGAGGTGAAGTGCTTAGGGAAGTTCGTGAGTGTCTAAAAGTGAAGTTAAACAGCCAATCACTTATTGGCTGTGACACTTGACGCTTATCGCCACCTACTGGCATAAGGATGAAACATACAGAAAGAGTCCAACACACTAATGCATAAACTGACAGTCTACACAGGCAAGCAGAGAGATTCAAACTCTGAAAAGTCCTAATGCTGTTGGACTGTATATCAGCACTCTTGGAACGCCGCACCGTCAATCAAATCTAAGAACTGTTGTATAACAGTTAGCTGGTGTTTCTCATTATGACACATTCCAGCTCAGTTAAAGCCCACCACAGATGGACCGTGGCTTCTCGTTGGGCCCGGCCTCACTAGATGCTTCCCAAGCTAATAGTCCAAACTGCGGTCCATCTGCTAGCTAGACTTTTTGGCTTCATTTCTTGCTCTACTCTTCCTCTCCCCCTCCTCCCTATCCTCTAAATTCCCTCAACAGTATCTAACAGTAATAATATTTAGCTGTAATGAATCCAGAGCTGCAGTTTACTAACAAGGCTGGCACACAGCAACGCCAGGCCCTGCATCCTGACTTCACACAGGGCGTCCTCCTCCTCCGTGCCCCGTTTCATAGCCGACCTCAGCCATTTTTGTTTTACAGTTAACTAATCTTAATGGAGTAAGCTCCCCTCTTACTCCAGAACACACGCAGAGACACATACAGAGATTAATAAAACACACACAGGAGAATAAATGTTCTTTGATTGCTTAAACTAATCTTATATTAGTATTCGAATTCAACTTTTAAGCCTCAGAAGAACCTCTTTTAACTCCAGAATACACGTTCAATTGATTTTCAATGTTGCCTTTTATATTACAATTTATAAACTCACTCTTCTTCCTTGTAACCGCAACTGACATTTTTCTCTATATTTATGCTTTTCTTTTCCAGTGTGCCCAAAGAAGTGTGAGAAGAGGGCATGCACGGATGAGGGCAAATGCTGTCACCCCCAGTGCCTGGGCAGCTGCACTGAACCACACAATGATAAGGCATGTGCCGCCTGCCAGCATTACTTTCACGAGGACCGCTGCGTTGAGGCCTGCCCACCGGGCACCTACAAGTTTGAAGGCTGGCGCTGCATCACCATGGACATGTGTGCCCGTGTTCACCTACCCAGCGAGGTCGACTTCGTCATCCACAACGGAGAGTGTATGCCAGATTGCCCGCCCGGATTCACCCGAAATGATACTGAGAGGTACGCCGCCAGAGCTGGATGTAGGGTTGCCTCATTAGACACCAGTGCCAAGAGTGTGTCTTTATGCTTCTGCAGTATTATTAAATTAAAACTATTAAAAAACAATAATTTAAATAAAGCTGAAATAAAATATAAATATTAGATGAAAAACTTGAATAAACTAAAGGTTTCTCTGGCAATTAACTGAATTAAAACTAATTAAAGTTGAAACTAAATAAATATAGAATTTAAAAACGAAAACTAAAGAAAATGGCAAAAGTTTGTGTACCTTCTTGAGATTTAGATTTTCAACTTCATATAGAGAAATGATCAACTTTTCTTTATTTTTTTTATTTTTTTATGAAACGGCAAATCGAGAATTAAGCTTTTGTATTTTTTTTTGTTCATGGGTAAAATTTTTGTTTCTTCAATATTTGCTTCTGCTTTAATAGGCTGTGCTGCATGTGGGTGTGACCACATTATAGATAATGAGCTCAGATGGGAAAGACTGTACCTCTCGTTGGTTTGATATGGATTACATAATCAGAGAATGTTTGTTTTTGATTTAAATGGTTTCATTTAAAAGAAGATATTTCAAGCTTTCTATAGAAACGTTTCGCATATTATATCAGTGGAAAGTAGACGCTGAGTTTAGAATATGCTCCTGAGAAAAGTTTGGAGACCGAGGTGGTAGAAAGTGCCGGTTTCTTTGTTTTACAAAATCACGTTTTGATGTGAGTGTACACAAGATAAAGTAGGTTACAGTTTCAAATGATCTAGACCCACAGTCTAGGTTTAAAAAATAATAATTATTAGGTTTCAAAAAATCTGTGAAATTGACACCTGGTGCATAGAGAGAGGAAGATCACCATTATTTAGGGAGTCTTCAAAAACCAAGAGAAGTAGTGGGGAAAGCCAAGGAGAAAACTTTTTTAAAAACTCTGTGGGAAAGCCATCTGGACCCGGGGATTTTCCACTCTGCATCTGTGTAATAGCTTGCAGAATTTGGGTTAGACTAATAGGATCATCTAATTTGGTTTTTGACTTACTACTGATTTAGGGATGTCTTCATTTTCAAAAAAATGATCAAGAAGATTAGAATCATTGAGGGAGTTTGAATGATTTAAAGAAGAATACATTTCTTGGGGGTCTGATACAATATTTCCTACTGGGGTTAGGACTTGAGAAATAAAGCTTTTTGCAGTTTGTAGTCTAAGTTGTAATGCAATAGATGAAATGTTCCTCTTGAACTTCCTCTTCATTTATAAATCCATAATGCTTAAAAGGGAAATACTACCACAGAATCGGTCCTAAACATCAGCTCTGCCTGTTTCTGTAGGTTCAGGTTCCATTATTAACACCAAGTCAAACCTGACTACACTTTCCACAGCCATTGGTCTAAAGCTGCTATTTATGTTGTCATTAAGATGTATGTGCTAATTTGAAAGGTTAGATTGAGATTTAGGATCTTCAATATTCAAAATCCAGGCCTGTTCACTTTCAGGTAGTATGTAACATGCTGGAACGTGTTTAAACCAGGTAAATAGATTGTAATTACCACACCTTGGACTTTACTTAGACACCTGCACTTTTCAAGTAAAATATTACCAAACTTTTCCATATAACTTTTTAGATGCTGAGTCTGTTTTGCCTTTAAATTGACCAGACCTGGTTTTGCCTCACTGCTGATTTAATGATCCTCTTTTCACATAAAACCCAGGGTTTAAGCAGGAACTCTGTTAAGTGCATAAAGCAGTGACCTTGTGTTTGTCAAAAACAAGCCTTAAATATTCTTCATGTTTTGGTGAGACACAATAATCCTGTCACGGTTCAATGGCGTTTGCCTGTTTGTGTGGCTGGGACCTGTCCTTGACACTTACTCTCCCTTCTTCTCCCTCTCTCTCCCCTCTTCTCTCCCATCTGCAGTATGTTTTGTAGTGCCTGTGACGGACTGTGCGACAAGGTCTGCGAAACTAAAACGATTGACTCAGTGGATGCTGCTCAGTCCCTGCAGGGCTGCACGGTCATCAAAGGCAACCTGCACATCAACATCCGGCGGGGCAGTAAGTACCCTCACTCTCAACCTTTTCTCCACAAATGACATGAACATTCCCACTGTCATGGAAAACCTGGAATTATCAAAGAATGGTCAAATTGTGATATCCAACATGGGAATTTTATGATAAAGAGTAAAATATTATATATTTTTTTACAGTTTTTTTTTAGTTGCACTTTGTTCATATTTAATCTGCTAGATGTTTAATTTTTTTTTATAAAATTATAAAATTTTTAATTGGGTTTTCATCCCAAAACATCCCTTTTTTGGTGATTAAAAATATATATACATTTTGATTTTGAAAAGTTTTGTGATTGGTAAAGTCAATGTCATTGGTACNGGGAAAAAAAAGATTTTGCAAAAAGTATTTTAGGGCTGTCAAAGTTCACATTAACTTAAAATATTAGTATTTTTTTAACAGTGCTTTGGAACATTTTTTTTTTAAATTAAAAATATAAACAACAAAGGAGACATTTGTACCCTAAACTTATCATTATTTAAATATTTATTCCATAAAGATTGGTACCTGATACACAAATGAAAATCAATTTAAAATTTGTATTATTTGTATAATTATTATTTTAAATGTACAAATATTTTTTAAACCCTTATCCAGTTATCAGGAAAGATCATGAAAATCATTGGTAGACCCTGATAATTGTTTTTATTTTCCTGGGGTGACATAATGGGACAGTTGCTGCCAGCAGAGTCCTGCACTGGTCCTGTTTGGTAAACCCGCACCCGCAGTACTTAACAGAACACACGACCCGTAATCCGACAGCAGCACTGATTTAATTCTGTACCTGACTCGACCCATTTGACATAAAGACCCAAACTACACCCACATTAAATCTACTACATCAGATTGACAAAAAAATATTCTTTTTCTCATGTAACACAAGCAATCAAACCAACATTAGCCATTCTGAGTTGATGCATTTAAGAAAAATAGACACAAGATGAGAATGTGCATCCGTCGTGTAAACAATACAAAACTTTTTCCTACATCATGTAAACAATCTGCCCATACAGATGATTAGAGGTCTCCATTGATTATAAGAACAAATATGAGCCTTTACTGTCATGTAATTTCGAGGATATTATAGTGGATTCACTCTTAAATGTTAAATGTGTCTCTGCATTGTATATGTGTCCGTTGGTCCTCTTAGCAGCAAAAAAATAAAACTTTTATTCAAATTGCAAATAGATTATATACAGAAAGCGAGCAAAAAGCACTCCCTTAATGACTGAAGATGTCAATCACTTCAGTTGCTGCGCGATTGGCTACAATTCGTGTTGTAAATCGAAACCTTTGACAGTCTTCAGACTACAGAGCGTAAACACAAATAAGCACAGGACCGTTCCCGACCCGCACCGCAGATGACAACGTAAATAGAGGTTCACCCATCCCCACCCGTGTGCAGGACTCTGGCTGCCACCCATGTATCACTCACACTGATGAAGTGATGAGTTAGTGCAGACACTGTGTGTCCTTTGGGATTTGGTTTGTGTTGCTCCAGTGTCATATCTCTTTCTCTCTGTCTGTCTGTCTGTCTCCCCTCTCACACTGTCTATCTCTCTCTCTCTCTTTTTCCCCAGATAACATTGCATCAGAGCTGGAGAGTTTCATGGGCCTGATCCAGACAGTCACTGGATATGTAAAGATCAAACATTCTCAAACTCTGGGATCTCTATCCTTCCTCAAAAGTTTGCGAAACATTAATGGAGAGGAGCTTTCAGAGCAGTAAGGCATATAAAACACATAACTATTGTCGTGGCATGTTGATGATTGATCGTGTACAGAACAGAGTTAGCCTGCAAAACATGTGCTGTAAATATGCTATATGTCTCACTGAACACTAGTTATTTGTTGGCCTGCATAGGACTATCAAGATCATTCGTGTCATCTTGAATGGCAGTTTGACTCCTCTAATGTGGAGATAATCTCAGCCTTAAGCGTGTTATGTGATCAGTATCTTCATCAGATGAAAAAAAAGGACGGCTCTCCGTTAAAATAATACCGGTGTGATTATGTCTGAATGAATCTGTTGTTTTATTTAGTTGTTTTTGCACCTAAGAGTAGGACTTTGTTGGGAATAGGTCTTTTTTATACATGTTATAACTGTAAGAATGTTATAAAAATGTATTATATATTAATATACTAAGAAATTTAAGATTAGTCTTCCATTGACAACCGTCCAAAAATTTGAGTCAGTAAGTCTCAAGTCTCAGTATGCTCACCAAGGCTGCATTATTCAAAAATAAAAACAGTAATATTGTGAAATGTTATTACAATTTAAAACAACTGTTTTCTATTTTAATATATAATGAAATGCAATTTATTCCTGTGATTTAAGAAGCTGAATTTTCAGCAACCATAACTACAGTTATGTACATAACTACATAACTCCCTGTATGATCCTTCAGAAATTAATCTTAAACATTTCTTATTCATTCCTTATTATTATAATTTCTTATTATTTTGTTAAAAACAGTTTTTTTAAACAGTAAAACAAAAAGGTTAAAAAGAACAATTTATTTGAAACCAGATTTGTAACATATAAGTCTTTTGTCACTTTTGATTAATTTAATGAACCTTGCTGAATAAAAATATGAATTTCTTTAAAAAACAAAAATCTTACTGACCCCAAACTTTTGAAGCGACCAAGCGAGTTAGACCAGCTGGTAGGTGGTTTGTTGCTGGTCAAAAATGATTACCATCTATTATGTTCCAAAACTCAGCTTCTGCACCAGCACGGTAGTCACGTTGCAACATAGTCTCATGTCTGAAACAAAAAGAACATGAATATTTCTTGTAACACTTTGTGTCCTTCACGATTCCCTGATTGCACCACGTGTCTTCAAGGGTTTCCATAGGAACGGGTGAAAGTAATAATATGTCTGCTCTAATGGAATGTCCAGCTCAGACTCGTAAAGCAAAGTCGAGAGATTCAGCTAATGTACGTATGTTGTTCGTACAAAGAAGTATACATTTAACCTCCTGATTAAGCAATCTGATATCATGCACATTCATGTAAGTACTGAAGTATCAAGTATATATAAATCAGTATTTGCTATCTGACTCATTTTCCCTCCCATGATTTTACGGAGGATGTCTGAGGGAGGCTGTGGGAACTCTTCTGTTGTGATCTCACTAGGGTTGAGTTTCATCTTGAGGAATGCTTGTAAGCAGCGCAGGCATTCTCCACGTTCCTGAGGAGTTCAGTGCGACTCAGTCGGGTGCAGCTGTAGAAGTCATCCTAAACCCTTTTCTGAGCCCTGATCTCCGCGTGTGCTTTAATGAAATACAATCTGTGCATGCGCTTCAGTTGTTGTTTTCACACATATCACATTCGTCACGTGAATAACCAGATCCGATCATTCTCATTCCTTTCTTTGCTTAGATTATACTTACATTAGAAATAATACATTTAGTATTTAATACTTAGTTGTTTCGTTGTGTGTGTTTTTCCTACTATAGGATTTATGCATTCTATGCGGTGGACAACCAGAACTTGCAGTACTTGTGGGACTGGAGTCAGCACAATCTGACCATTAGAAATGGGAAACTCTTCTTTCGCTTCAATCCCAAGCTTTGCATGTCTGAGATCCAGAAAATGTGGGAGAAGACCGGGGTAAAGCAGAAGATGGAAGAGGACGACGTTCGTAGCAATGGAGAGCGAGCAAGTTGTGAGTAGACAAAATACTACTCCGATTCAGCAGTGGCAGAGCACCATAGGAAACACTTAAAGCTGCTTTTCCACCAGGTTGAATCCGCAGTGCCAAAGCTAAAGGGATTTTATTTTAAATGAATTGATATTTTTTAACTCTTTCCCCACCAGTGTTTTTTTTTTTAATTTGCCAGCAACCAGCGTTTATGATATTTTTCGCAAAAATGTCATGGCCTTCAGAATATTCAGTTTTTTGAATATCTGAACATGCACTATATCAAAAGAAAGAACAGACCCTCTACTTTTAAACAAAAAGTAAACCTGTTTTATTCTAGCTCCATGCATTCTTTTTTATTTACACTTGAATGTGGGTAAGTTTCATAAAAAAGTAACACTTTGAGCAAAAAGCTGAGAAAATCACATGTTTGTCAAAGACTACATGCAGATCAGATTCAGAACGATGATCAAAACATTGATGGAGTAGAATGAGTCTATCAACAACCTAATGCTTGCACAGTCATGAAACCTTGTCCTGGGTCGACATTTCATTCAGTAACGGTAGGCAATTTTGATTGATATGCGGTTTAATGTTGTGATCACGTTATTTTACATATGCATATGATTACATATGATATCGCTTGTTTCTGCATCATCTTCGCATATATTTTGATCAGGAGATTCAAAAGATATGTAATAGCGCTTCCTACCGTATAACAGTGAAAACACGGAAAGCCGGAAAATTCCGTCAATGGCGGGGAAAGAGTTAAAGTTGTGATTTTGAAGTAAATGTGATGAGATAAGACGACAAACATAATGTCAAGACAACATGTCTTTCTATTTTGTTGTCTTTGTTGACTGCACTCAATAATAAAGTCTGACTTGTGAACAATTGAGAGGATTCTTTAAAAGAATAACTTAAAAAGTGTCATAATGTCACTGATTCTGTCAGAGCAGTTACTGAATCAAAATGTAATTGTTTAACCATTTGGTTGTCAACCTAAGTCTGTAGTTAAAAATACACATTTGCAAAATAGGTTTTTGTGATTTAATAATTATTTAATGAAAAAAAAAATTTCATTATAATTTATTAAATAATTAATCGAAATAATTTCAATATAATTTCATCAATAATTGAAGGACATTGAATTGTAAATTAAATATTCTATCTGTAAAAAAAAAAAAAAATCATACCGATATAATTTTTTTTTTTTTTTATTAGAAATATTTCACACTTCAAATTATAAAGCCAGGTGGCATCTGCAAACACATGATTCTAGAGCTTTTCTCAGAACAGTAACTTTTTTGCAATTACTTTAAACCAACTGATGTCAAGATAATTTTTAGTAGATGTAGAGTCAGTTAACAGTCCTCAGAAAGTGTCCAAATACTTTTATCTTCATTTTGAACAGTATATCTATTGTTTTATTATTTATATAATGCATTGGTATTTGTAAGTGAGGCTTTAATGTCCAAATACTTTTTAAGGCAGTTGAACTGGTTGGTAGACGACAGCATTATCTCTCTACAAAGACATCACTCAAGACTCTTACGTTTACATTTATTCATTTAGCAGGCGCTTTTATCCAAAGCGACTTACAAATGAGAACAATAGAAGCAGTTAAACTAACAATAGGACAACAATATGCAAGTGCTATG
>JAPMNU011392172.1:0-12132 GCA_029874995.1 Alburnus alburnus
CGTACTTATCATCCACATCTTGAATCCAGGAGATAAACTGCCGAGCATTGAAGCGATCTCTCACAGACTTGTTTTCGTCCCCCTGGAGATCAAGATTAGTTAGAAATGTAAATTTTCGTAGGCATTGTAACATCTTTAACGCGTTAATAATAGCTCAAATGAGGACTCACCTGGCTTTCTGATGGCATGTTGTAGACTTCTGAATCCAGCAGCATTGTGCACGCACTGAAAGGAACGGCCTGGTTTGCGATTGTTCTTGCTGCTCTGCAATGAACACGCAGCACCTCCTGCTCACAAGATACAATGAGCTTCTCCTGTAAGGGAACATAAAATCAGAGTAAGACTAGACATCCAACTGATCCATTGATACCCTTTGGGCACTCATCTAGTAATCAAGGGACAAAGCTAGTAAACAGTCTTTTGAAATGATCAAGGTCTGCAAGTCACAATAAGAACATCAGAAGAAAATGAGATGAAATGCTTGCTTAGTGGACATGTATATTGCAGATAACTTGCTGTTCTATTACACAAAGCCTTTGATGAATCAAAGGATTTGTGCCGTGTGATCATTACATGCTAACGGGTGACTTTTGAAGTGAGCTCAGTGATGCACTGAGGGGAGAAAGCAAGAGGAGAAAATAAAGAAAGACTAAAGGCAAAGAGTAAGAGTTTACCCTCTCGATGCTGTGCTGCAGTCTTAGTTTTCCCCGAACCGCCTCTTGCTGTCTGAATAACTCCTTCAGGGGCTCCGACAAAGATGGGGGTGGAGCAATCTAGGATAGTAGGGAAAATAGTTTAGAAGGACATCTCTATATATCAACAATGGAAATGCATTATTGGAGATATACTGTGTTTTAACCAATGCATGATGTCCAAAATCAAAATATCAACATCATCAATGTCTTGTCAGTATAATTATGCTGCTTATGGTTAGATGTTAAGAGCTCAAAAACTAAATTCTTACCACTGGAATATGAAGCTTGCTCAGAGGTTTGCCATCAAGTAGATAAGAGCCTGTGTACGTCACATACTCTGCGTAACACTGGGGAGCTTGAGGAGTTATGTAACACAAAATCTTCCTCTTTTCCTCGATTTTCTTGCGGATCTGAAGGTACTCGAAATAGGGGTTGGAACGGTCACTGTGGTATGGCTCTATCTCATCCAACTTGATGGCATTCACGATGACTGCCAGAGTCTGTTGGATCATCTCCCGAGTCTGCTTCATTGCGGTGTTCACAAGCTGAACCTGCACCTGCTGTTGGCCAGATTTGGGAAACTTTCTCTTGCGTGGATGTTGGGACTGGTTGTCATCGTCCTCGACAGGCCTGCCTTTTGACTTGGTGATTAGTGGAGGTACAGAAGGAGTGGATGTCTGAGCTGTGGTGGAGGTGATGGGCTCTTTCTCCTTTTCTACTGTGACACAAGAAGTGGTCACACTTGTTGTGATTGGTAAGGAGGATACTGAAGAGGTGATGCTTGATGAGCTCTGCTTGTTCTGATTGGCCAGCATCTGAGCCTTTTTCCGGGTCATCCTCTGAGGTATTTCCTCAACTTTCTTGGGTGCCTCAGACACTGGTATAGTCACAGACAACTTGGCGGTTGTCTCAAGGGCCTCTGATACTTGTGTGCTACTAGGCATCGAGACAGATTGAACCTGAACAGGGTGAGGGCTACATGAGGGACCCAAAACGACCACAGGATTTTGTCCTAATATATGTGATTTTGTGGTGGCTGGTAGCTCCAAATATTGTACCATAACAGATGGCATCATTGTATCCGGGATTGTTTCTTTTGGCCTGTATTCATTGTCCTTTTCACTGTCAGTAGAAAACAAATTTACATTTTCATCCACTTCTTCAAATGCTTCCCTCTCCTCTGGGATTGTTTCTTTCATGGGAGGAACTTCTGGGATGTTCTGAGGCTCTGGCTCCAACTCACACGGCGGTCTATATCCATCCTCACTTATTGGAGGAACCAAATCCTGACCAGATTCGGTAGGAGGCACAATTGCAGGAGAACAAGATGCTTTGGACAGACTCGTCAAGTCAACATCCATTATATCAACATCTTCGCTTGTCTCAATAACTGGAGGTCTTGTCTGAGAAGGTGGAAGCTTACTCTCTGCAATCTCTGGGGTTGTTATATCAGGCTCCTGCATCTCCTTCTCCTGGAAAGGAAGCTCTGGTATAGAGAAAGGACCCATGTCATCCATTTCATCAGCTGCACTAGGAAATGGATCTACCCATGAAACAACAGGTTCTTGGTTGACTGGTGGGGCTACAGAGATGCAGTTCTCTGCAACATAGGTGGGGGGAGACTCTTGGATATTGTCTTTCATCATACATGGGGGCTCTAGGTCCATCTGCTCTTCCTCGGGATCTGGTTTGCAATCAGTGAAGAAAGTTTCTAGTCGCGTTGATTCTGACTCCAGTGCCTCTGTTTCAGGTCTTTCCGGTGATGTAATGTCCTCCACTGTGTCTTTGTGGACCTCGTAATGAGAGTCAGATATTTGTGATGGACAGTATACTCTGGAATAAGCAGAGTGAGGTGGTGTCACAGGCATAACACTTGGGATATGCTGCAAATCACAATCGGAGTGTGAATATGGACTGCTTATCTTTGACACGGCAGCCTCGACCTCTCGGTAACTCTCATTAGGTGATTTCATGAGCGCTTCTGAGTTCCAGGCTAAGGGCTGGTCACATGAGTTTTCCATGTAGTTGTCTTGTGGATGGGTTGGTGTTATGGGAATTTCATCAGGATCTCTTCTATCTGGACATTCAAGCCAAGCCTTTTTGTCAGATTCCTCAATCCCGAGTGAGTATGTGGGATCGTTTCTGGACTCGTCTTCAGCGTGGTGAACTTCTGTGCCATCCTCAACAAAATCATCATCTTCCTCCTCCTCATCCTCCTCTTCTTGCTCTTCAACAACAGGAGGCAAGTAGTCACTCACACTGACAGGGTGAGCTGGCATTAAAACCGGTCCACTTTGTTGTGGCTCTGAGAGATCATCAATATCCATGGGAGGAAGGGCAGCAGGAGCCGGAGTTGGGGGAGCCGCTATATCCAAACAAGGCTCCTGGGGTTCAGGTCTATGGACTGGAGTTGAAGGCTTCATGAGATAGTTGTTATAAACACTCCCCGAGTGTTCAATGCCATCGTTGAGGGAATTTACAGAAGGCGCTTCATCAGGAACTCTATCGAGTTGTGATAGGTCAGGCCTGGGAGACATCATCTCAATAGGGGGTGAAAAGTATGTTGGGGAAAGGCAATTAAGTCTGTCAGCTGCCATCTTGTCCTCGGTAATGTGCGAGGCTGAAGACTCGAATGCTGTGCCTTCTGGTATATGTTGCTGTTGCAAAAACTTTTCTGCCTCTACTTTGAACTCACTCTCGAGTGGTCTTCTGACATCAGAGGTGACAGAACGACTCACAAGGGGTAATTGCAAGTTCTTTGCTGGTGTTATGCATGTTCCCTCCTGGAAGTTATTCGATGAGTTGGAATATCTATCAAAGAAGGAAGGGGAGCAGGCGTTCATGGACATAGTGGTGGCCGAGGAATTCTGGCAGTCAAGACCATCAAATATGATATCAGGATAGTCCTCTGCACTGCAGGACGGAGTGCGTGGAGTTTGCATGACTTCCTCATAGCTCGGACATGAGATCACAGATGTTGGGGTGGGGACACCTGTTGGTCTGTTCTGGTCAGGTCTAGGAGATGCAGGAAGATTTTCCTTTATTTGATGGCCAGCAAGCCAGTCCTTTGAGTTCTGACTGTCCATAGGTATCGGCTTTCTATCAGGTGACATCATTTGGGTTGGAAGGCCAATATCTTTGAACTTTTTTTCTTTCAAAGAACTTTCCACTGAACCAGATTTCTTGGAAAGTTCACTGCGGTTCTTCTTAAGTTCTTCATTCGATTTAGTTTTATCTTTAAGTTTTGGATCGCCTGACCGATGCCTCAGTTTTTCCATCTGCTTCATTCTTTCTTTGTGTTTCTTATGGCGCTCCTCAATCTCTTGATCTTTTAAACTAAGCATTTTGCCAAAACTTGTTAGTCTGAGATCACCATCAACCAAAAGCTTTTCACGAGGGCGGTTGTCCTTTCGAGTTGTCTCTTTTGCCTGGCTGAATTTGTCATTCTCATCTTTGACCTTGGCTTTGAGATCTGTTCTGTCTTTGTCCATGATATCTTTATTCCTCTCCTTGTTTTTCCCATCAAATTTAGAGCTGTCTTCTTTAGATTTCTCTTTAAGACTTGTGACTTGAGCGTTTTCCTTCATTCCAGATTTTTGTTCTTCCTTTGAGTGTCTGAAGGACCCAAATCCATCTGAGTATTTATGCTTTTCCTCTTTCACTTTTTCCTTGTGCTTCTCTTTCTTCTTTTTGTCTTTTATTTTCTCACTGTTAATGACACTATTTGTCTTGTCTTTTTTGGACATCTCCTTCTCAAACTCCAGAGTCTTTTCCAAGTCATCCTCACCATCAACTTTGGAACCATATGGAAAAGTGTAAGGGTCAGCCTCCAAAGGCATGGGCTCTTTGTCAAAGGGCAAGCTTTCTCTGCGGCCATATGATTCTCTGATCTCCTCTGACTTGTCTTTTTTATCCCCCTTTTCTTTCTTGACTTTCTCCTTTTCTTTGTCATGACTCTTTTTGGATGATGAGGATGAGGAATGTCTATGCCTTTCTTTCTCTCTGAACTTATCCTGTGGATTAGATATGGAAATAGACTCTCTTCTCTCCTCGGACATGTCAGGTATACTGATGTTGGAGGAATCATAGAAGCTGCTCAGAACGGGTTCATGACCTCTGTCTGTGAAACTGTCTGATGAAATTTCACTGTTTCTATCATTGGAATCATCTTTGTAATCATTCATAGCCTCTTCCTCAAGTTTCTCCAACAACGATTTCTCATTTTCACCACTCCCCTTTGAGAGTTTTCTTTCTTTTAAGTGCTCTACCTTGTCTTTGTATTTGTTTTTGCTCTTTTCTTCACTGGCATCTTTCTTGTCAAGAAGTTTCTGCTTGCTTTTCTTGTCTTGATTTGAATCCACAGATGCTCTGTCCTTACGTTCCTTGTGTTTTGTGTCAATTGAATCTTTGTCCTTTTTATCTTTGTGTTTTTCCATGGAGGCTTTTCTCTCTTTTCCAGCATCAAACGATGCCTTCTCCTTTTTCTTATCTTTATGTTCCTTTTCCTTTTGTTTTTCTGTGGAATGTGTTTTCCCCTCAGAGTATTTCTTATGTTTATCTGTTTGGAAATTATCCATTTCATCTATGTCTGGTGTGGAATCTTTCCTGTGAGAATCTGATAGTCCGAGAGAGTCACTTAATTTTGCAACACCTCCATTATAGTTGTCATCATCATCTTCGCTCTCATCTGTAAAAACATCTGCAATTGTGTACCATGTCTTCTCTCTCGCCTTTTCAGGTTTTCTCTCCTCTTTCTTAAACTCCAGGAAATCTTTTTCTCTGTCAGCATGTTTGTCCTGGGATGTCTTTTCTTTCTTATCTTTAATCTGTTCAGATGACATCTTCCTTTCTTTGTCCTTGACATGAGAATCTTTATGCTTTTCTTTAGCCCCATCCCGCTTGTCTTTGGGGGTCCGCTCTAGATCTTTCTCTTTCATTGATCTATCGATTGAGTTTTTCTCAGGTTTCTCCTTTTCCTGGTCCAAATTTCTGTCCTTAGGCTTGTCCTTGTGTTTTTCTCCTTTGGACTTCTCTTTCTTTTCCACGCCATCCATTTTCTTCTCCCTTTCCTTTCCAGAGTGGTTCCTCTCTCTGGGATCAGCCTTACAAGTGGTTTCATTCTCTGGTTTGTCTTTAAAGAAGGCCTCACTCCCATAGTCATCTCTCAGAGATTCTTGTTTTGTTTTGGAGTCTTTCCTTTCCTTAGTAAACTCATAGGAATCTTTCCGGTCTCTGCTGCCCTCCACAGAATCCTTCTCCTTCTTCTCTTTGACACCCTCTGCTGATTCTTTTCGTTTCTTCTCCTTTTCCAATGACTGACCCGAATTGAACTTCTGTTTGTCTGTCCAGTCTTTTTTCTTTTCAGTATTCTTCTCAGAGGATTCCTTGTCTTTCTTCTTTGATGCAGTTTCCTTTTCAGGACGCTTATCTCCATGATCTGGCTTTTTATCTTTGACTTTATTTTCCTTTCTTCGCTCCCTGCTTTCCTCCTTCACCGTTTCTACAATTAACTTGACCGCATTATTTGATTTGTATTCTTTTACAGGGGCGTCCCAGCTATCATCTCCATAAAGCGAGCTGTCAGAAGACATGTCTGACTGCCACCGATCATGGGGATCATCTGATGCACTCATTTTGGTTTCCTCTAGTAAGTGATTTTTTAAGTCATAGTCTTCATAATCGGGCTCCTCCTTGATAGTTTTATCCCTCTTAGACTTTTCCTTCTCCTCTTTTATGCTTTTCTCAGATTTAAAATGTTTTTCTTCTTTTTGTTCATTCTTTTTGTCAACTTTAAGAGATTTATCCTTAGACTTTTTCTTTTTATCATCTTTATGGGCTTTCTGCTTCTCCTCCTTTGCCTTGTCTTTTATAATTCTCTCCTTCTCAGTCTTTAAAGGTTTGTCCCTCTCCTCTTTGCTCACCTTTTCCTTGTTTGACTCCTTTGTCTTCTTTGACCTCTCTTCTTTGACCACCCTTTGAGTTTCTTTACCTGGCCAGTCCTTGTCTTCAGATTTACCTTTAGACAATCGGTCCTCCTTCTTAAAATGATCTTTCTCATGTTTTGAAAGTTTGACCCTATTTTCAGAAGGCGACTCCGTGTCAACAATTAGCGACTTCTGCCGTGTATCATCAAAGTCAAAGGAAAAGCTCTTGACAAACTTTTCATTCATGTCTTGACTCAACACCACACTTGGAGCCTTATCCTTTTCCTTACTTTTGTGTTTGTGTTTCACTTTGTGTTTCTTCAACACCTTTCCATCTTTGTCCGTTTTAGAAATGGCTCCATCTGTGTTCGAGTTCTTGTAAAACTCAGAGTTCTTTTTGTCTAACGCACTGGCATGCGTGTTGTTTTTCTTTCTGTTATCTTGCACTTTCTTTTTCACCTGCTTCACAGACTCAACGCTGGAGTCGGCAGACAAGTAGTCCGATTCGCTAGAGAGCCTTGTTCTGACCGAGTCCGAGAGGGAGCTGACATCTGACCATGCTGGAGAGGACACAGTCTTCCAGCCATCTGTCCTCCACTGCTTTGGGTGCTGCTCTGCCAGAGACTGCGTGTGTTTCTGTGAGCTCAGACTCCCATGCGATGAGGATGAAGAAGAAACTGACAGAGAGCTAAAGACAGAAGGATCTTTAAGGCTCAACGTAGAAGAGTCCTTTACACAATTTGCACTCTGCATGGATCCTTTATCGTCCTCGCTCTCCAAGTCCCCAATCTCAGAGTCTGAGGTGCAGAACTTGTCGTTCACTTTACCAAAGCGCACCTCCTTACTAACATTATTTTTTGTCTCCTTCTTCCTCTTCTTCTTGACTTTACTTTTCTCTTTCTGCTGCTTGGAGCTCAGCGACGTCGATTCCCGGCTCTTTGCGTTGGTCTGAGGTGCAGGTTGCCTTGGTGTGGTCGTGGGTGTAAAACACAAAGTCCTGTCGTCTTCATCCGAGCTGTTGCTGTCCGACAGGATCCTGCGCACAGCCTTCTTTGGTGTTAGCGTGTTGCTTTTGGAATAGGTTTTAACCTCCATCTTGGGTATGGAGATGAAGTTGTTTGTCTTGATGACGGGATCCTTGCGAAACTCTTTCTTGAGCAGATGCTTGTCGTCCACAGGTGGGACACGCTCCTCCTCATCATCCTCGTCAAACTCGTACTCATCCTTGACCGGAGTGGAGATAGATTTGGGTGGGTCCATGCCCTTCCCTTTTAATTTTAAGCCCTTCTCAAACTCTGAGTCTGTATTATTGCCATCAACAGAGCTGGATGGGGCAAATGATGGGGCATCTTCCTCTTCAGATGAATCTGCTAAAATGCAAAAATCGTAATATTAGCATATGGCACGCATTTCCTGCACTTTCTGGAATATATTCGCACAAGAACTGCATGGTACACACCTGAGGAACTCTCCTCACTGGAGGTGTAAGTGCCTTTTCCCAGCAACAGATTAAGCATTGTTTGCGAATTTGCCACTTTTAATGGAGTCTCTCCTCTTCTGTTGCTTTGACAAGGATCCCCTCCATACCGTAACAGCAGCTTCACAACCTACAAAACCAGAATAGGGGGTTTGTTACAAAGCATATCAAGATACCAAACTTTTTCTGTACAATGTTTCCAGCTTAAGAAAACATGCAGCAGCGTATACTGGATTAGCTAACAAAAACAAACCGCCTCAGTTACGTCATCATCACGTCTCGAGCATGAATTCTCGATGAATTTTCGAAATTATAATTTTTATACACACACACATATTTGTGGAACGTCTGTTCGGAGGTACTTACTTTAAGATGGCCATTGTTGGATGCATCATGTAGAGGCGTGTCGTCATCCAGGCCCTTGGTGTTAACCTCGGCCCCGGCTGCCAGCAGCTGCTTGGCCACATCATAATACCCTCTATTACACGCCTCATGCAGTGCGGTCCAGCCTAAAACAAAAAGCATTCCATTATTAATAAAAAAGCATTTCGTTATTAAGTGCCTGCTCATATACATCATGAGCATTTCAACGGGATCAAAACAGTGATCGCATAATATTCTATGCAATTTCAACAGCATATTAAAGGACTAAAGTGGAAGTCAGGTGATCTCTATTTATATAGCACATTTAATAGTAACGTTGTTGCCCAAAGTGCGTCTCAGTTATTATTAAAACAAACATATATAAAAACATTTACCAAGCCTAGCAAATGAAGGCATGACTACACACTATTAGACATAGGCTAAACCCTCACACAAGTGTATAGTGAGATCAGTATCGAGAAAAAAAAACAAAGTATATCTTAACTAAAAGCTAAGTTAAAAAGATATGTTTTCAACCGAGGCTTAAAAACCTCTATTGTTGAAGCTTGCCGGATACGAAGGGGATATGTCTGCCCGTACCTGCAAAGTCTTTTACATTCACGTCGGCCCCCTCGTTGATGAGCTCCTTTACACGGCGTGCTTCCCCGCGTATGGCTGCCCGGTGCAACCGCGTCTCGCCCCTCTCGTTTCGCTTGTTAACTTTGTCTTTGGTTTTTGAGGCCGAGTTTGGTGTTCCCTTCTGACCCAGACTTGACTGTGACTGATGCTTTGGTGTTGTGTCTGGATGAAAACATAGGTATTAACAGCAAGATTACTTACAGAAGTGGTTTTCAACTGGACAAAGTTTAAAGGGGGCCAACAAGACGATTAAAAACTATTTTAAATAAGACAAAACAAGTTTAAAACATTGGATAGGACAGGATAAGAGGAGGGAGGAGAGGAAAATGGGAACAGAATTGGCAAAGGACCTCAAGCACTGTATTACCAAAATAAATAAAATAAAACAGTCACATAATCTATAATAAATATAATTGTGTTAATTGCAAACAAAAAGTATTTTAAAAATTCGGTAATCATGAACAATTGGAAAACTTGTCAATTGGGGGGTCAAAAACTGTGTGGATCCTGAAAAATGTCACTTCTTGAAACTTCAGCAATCACTAAATTAATCTTGTTTGATTTTAATATACTCATAGTCAAAGTTTCTGTAGATAAAGCTGTCATCAATACAGCTGAAGTACAAGAGGAAATATATGAACTTGCCCTTCAAATATTAGCCTTGGAGTCAAAAAGGTTGAGAACCACTGACTTACAATTAAACACTGAGCATGAGCAACTTGTGTATTATTGTAGTAATGAGTACTATTTGCTCTGACCTCTAGGTGGCAGTCTTATACAACAAACATGGAGACAACTTCTGCCTGTGCCAATTTGCGCCTTCTAGCTGTCACATCTTTCACTAAATTACACAATTTTAACTGAATTTCACCCCTTGGATTTGGACGACATTGTCAGCAACACAATTAAAGCACATTGAATCAACAAACTACCACGTAAACAAGGAAATTGATTAGCAATCACAAGACAGACATGCCAAATCAGCTGCACTAAATTACTATTTTCAGACATATTCAGAACAAACTAACAACAATAGCTGGCATGAAAAAGTGCTCTGTATGGGTGGGGTTAGGAATTTCCTGTAGTCTTTTGTTTTGGAAAAATAAATCTGGTGAGCAACTTGAAGAGTAAATCTAATAGAGACATGGTTACAATAAGGTTCATTAGTTAATATTAGTTAATGTACTAACTAACAATGAGCAATACATTTGTTACAGTATTTATTAATCTTTGTTAATGTTAGTTAATAAAAATCCAGCTGTTCATGTTAGTTCACAGTGCATTAACTAATGTTAACAAATACAACCTTTGATTTTAATAATGAATAATTAATAAACGTTGAATATTAACTAAGATTAATAAATGCTGTTGTTCATTGTTTACTAATAAAACTTATTGTAAAGTGTTACCGAGTCATGCATACCAGAGATAAGAATTAACCTTTAAGCATGCAATATCATTGGTCAAGCTTATGAAACAAACTGAAATAAACCTTTGAAGTGAACGCAACACAAATCCAATGCGTTTCACTTATCTCATGTGCAAAACCACATGAGCCAATCAAATCTGGAAACCTGAACAGTTCATATCGGAACAGCACAACCAAGTCCCTTGACGCTCTATCAACAGTCCTGAAGGGCTGATGAACAACAGTGGATTAAGATTGCAGAGGTTCATTTCGCTGAAGTAATGGGAATTGATGAGGGTTATCTTGTTTAATTGAATTCTAATTAAGTGCTGTGGTGTGTGTGTGTGTGTGTAAATGAAGCATAGCATGAGAGTGCAGCAGGGACAGTGGAAGCTACTGAAGACGTGGCGCTCATGATAAACGCGCACCTGGACTGTTGACGGACTCCTCGGCCGTCATCTGCATGAGGAGAGCCACCTGCTGCCGCTCGGACAGGGGGTACCCGGCCCGGATCCCCGGCATGCCCATCCCGAACGCCAGGCCCGACTTCCTGGTGTTAGTGGGCTCCTTTTTAATGCGCTTCCGCTCTGGACCTTGCTTCTCTGTTGAGGAGAAAACAGGGCGCATGTTAAGTCTCAAAACCAGCCTTGTACATTTGGTTTTGTAACCGGTTCGTATGAAATTCCAGGACTTTAAGCACTACTTTTTTCCGTTTTCAAGGAGATCTCACTTATCAAAACAATATCTTTATTATGGTTTCAAATTCTAGAAAAGGTAAACTGATAAATAAAAATATACTAACAAAGCAAAAGTGCAGCACATGTAATGACTGTGGGAACACATTAACCATTGAAAGGAGGCTATGACAAAGATATCCATTTCCTTATTCAAACTGATTTTTTCTCCCATGAATATATGATGGACCTGATGAATGAAAGATGTTATCATATACTTGGATATTTATATGAGCAATATCACATTCGTAGTCAAGAGTAGTCAACATTCATTTTAAAATGAAAACATTGTTTCATAGAAAGAATTAGACTAATTTCAAAAAGACCAATTCAAGTACTTTAAAGGAGTAGTTCACTTTAAAATGAAAATTAGCCCATGATTTACTCACCCTCAAGCCATCTTAGGTGTATATGACTTTCTTCTTTCAGACGAATACAATCAGAGTTATATTATAAAAGTGCTCCACACTGCTCTGGGGGGTTAATAAAGGCCTTCTGAAGCAAAGCCATGAGTTTAAGAAAAATATTCATGTTTAACATGTTACAGAGTAAAATTCTAGCTTCCAGTACACAGTCTACTTACGCATAAAAGCGCAACTTACGTAACATGACGTCAGAAGTAGCGTAAATATCAGCAGTGTGTCGCATTACTCGCAGAAGTTGCGCATTACACTTCAGTCGAATCTGTATGTTCGTTTGGCCGGAAGCTAGTTATTTTACTTCATAAAGTTTCAAATATGAATATTTTTCTTACACAAACTCATCGGTTTGCTTCAGAAGGCCTTTATTAACCCCCCAGAGCAGTGTGGAGCACTTTTATCATGGATAGATGCACTTTTATCATGGATAGATGCACTTTTATCATGGATAGATGCACTTTTATGATGGATAG
>JAPMNU011392236.1:0-11706 GCA_029874995.1 Alburnus alburnus
AACACAGAGAAGTGACATTGGGGATGGAGAAACACACACAGATTAGCTTCGCTTAAACAGGCGTATGATCATTTGGGTAAATATGTAAGCTAGATTTAGGCCTATTTTTTCACATCTTCATGGTGTTTTATTCAGAATTTTAATTTTATTAGCCAGCCTATGGCTAGAGGAATGACTATCCTACACATGGCACACACACTGCCTGGAGAGGCTGGCCTAACCCGTGTCCTCCTGCCGTCTCCAGACTATTTAACAAAATCACAATTGCTAAGTGCAGAGGCTTTCTAGCATTAATATTATTACGCTACTATAGCAACATTTTAGTTAAAGACAGTGTTTCACAAAGTCACATTTTGAGCTCTAGGTTAAAACATGATGAATCCTTGTTTTGTTTAGAGGGCTAGATAACTGGTTGTAGTTAGTCGACTGTTTCACTCTGTTGTTATTGTTTGTCACCGGTTACAGTTCAGGCTGTTCTAACTTACAGTACCATAAAAATATGCATGTTAAACTGGTCGCAGTGAGTGTGTTATGTGTTAGTGAAGTGGACGTAATGTGTATGTTTTATAGTAAAGCAGACGCAAGGAATTGCTTGTCCTGGTGGTGGTGTCACGCTGCTCTAGTTTGTGTCACGTCATCGGCCCCTCCGCTGGCTCCTGAAAGTCTCACTTCACTTTCAGTGAACTTCAGACACTGGGTCAGATCAAGACAAATGTGGACTTCAGTTTGGATGTGTTCATTATATTTCATCCTGTCATTTTGATGGTTTGAGTCGGCCTATGTCGATTCAAAGTAGATTGTTTGATTATCAATCAATGTTAGATATTTTGAGTAAGTAAGAATAAGAAGAACTAAGCAGCAATGTAATCGTCTGTCAAAAATGAGGAAATGAGACAGCTAACCCTAACACTTCCTTTTCTTTTTTCTCTTCTATTCTATATCTATTTTCTTTAATTACATATACTGCGTTAGACTAAACTGGGAAGGTCACAGCACTTGCATATTGTTGTCCTATTGTTAGTTTCACTGCTTCTATTGCTTCTCTTTGGATAAAAGATTCTGCTAAATGATTAAATGTATAATAAGCTGACTTTAAAAAGAAACTTTAAAGTTACATTTTATAAGAAAATGAATACCAACACTTCGAAGGCTGGCCTCCATTTTTCTACACTCGTTTTCCTGTAAAAGTGAAATGTCAGCATGCTCATGGGACTCAGAAGTGTCTGATCTGAAAGGGAACTTGGGAAGGGAAAATGAAAATGAATATGAAAATGTTGATGTTTGTTCCACATCTCTCTCCTCGCAGGGCTCCATCTTTAGCAGTCGTCCTCTGAGCCAGAGAGAAGCTTCCTTCCGGGATCATCTGTCTCCTGACAGACTCCTCCTCCTCCTCCTCCTCCTCCTCCTCAGGTCCCTGTTATCCCCATCCCACACGCCACATCTGTCAAACCTGCACCACACCGCCCAGCCTCACGCACACCACTCTCAGTGATGTCACTTCCTCCAGGAGCTCCACCCATCAGCACACGGCGGGATCAGCGCTTTAAACGGACACTCGATGAGCCATACCAGCCAAACCCGGGCAGAGCGGAAGAGCATCTCTCTCTCTCTCTCTGCCTACGGGTGACTGACTCAAGATTACAACTAAGAAATCATAGTTTGCATTAAAAAAAAAATCAAGGACCATTAAGATCTATTGCATTGTTACATATGTATTCAATTTGCAAAAAAATTTTAAAATTATTATCATTCCTTTTTGGTCTCACTTCATTTCGATGGTCCACTTTTTAAACATTTTGCTAACTATAAGTAACTTTGCTTCTACATGTCAACTAACTCTCATTAGAGTATTAGAGGACTGTTCGGTTCGGGTTAGTAGAGTAAGTTACAGTAGAATGTCTGCTGGAGCATTAAAATAAAGAGTTAGCAGATATTAATCAGACAGTCTGCTAATACTCTAATGACGGATATCGACATGCAAAGTTACTCATAATCAGCAAAATGTCTAAAGTGGACCATCAAAATGAAGTGTTGCTTATTTTTTTATTATCATCAAAAGTGATTCTCATCCGATAATTTTTAAAATACAATATAACAATTTTTAAATGAA
Source organism: Alburnus alburnus (assembly GCA_029874995.1). Taxonomy (NCBI): domain Eukaryota; kingdom Metazoa; phylum Chordata; class Actinopteri; order Cypriniformes; family Leuciscidae; genus Alburnus; species Alburnus alburnus. The sequence goes on from JAPMNU011392236.1 coordinate 2,111, forward strand.
AGCATACATTAAAACAAATAATATCATGCTGTATAAATAATTTATATTGTTTTTCACATTGCAGTAATATAATTCTAATAGGATTTAGTTTTTTATTTGGTTTGAGAATTTAAGTTTGCAAAATTGTGCTTAATATATGAATTACAAATAATCTCAATGGTCCTAAAAAAGGCTTTGTTGCCTTCATGCGAAGTATTTTCTGGATGCTGTCGATGGTTTTGTTGAAACACACACATCAAACATTGTGTTTTTGAGACTAACATTCATTCAGACTAGCAGAATGACAGATAGATGTTCTAACACTGTATTTGTAGATGACAGCTCTATATGTTGTCTAACAATCATAAATGAACGTGCCAATGGCCATTGCACCCGTCAGCTCTGTGTGTGTGTGTGTGTGTGTGTGTGTGTAGTATTATAGTACAGTAGTGCAACTGAAACCATTGTAAGCAAAAAGCGATGTTATAGAACACTGTAAAAAATGAACTTTTTAAGAACAATATCTTGGCCGGTTTGAGTCATGTTTCAGAATGCTCCAGAAGCTTCCACGGGGATACGAGGAGGTTGTGAAGCACAAGAGCAGAGATGAGGCTTTGAGCTGCTATACAGCGTCTCAGGCGGACTCTGAGGGTTCGAGGAGCTTGCATGCCTTTAACTGGAGAGAGATACTGCGGATTTTCCCCCATGCTTTTCTTTTCCGTGGGAGTAACACACCGGACGTCCGAGGGCCAGTGACTGGATTATTTTTCTATCTATTAAAGATCGGTCTTGTTTTCTTCATAAGTGCAATATGTTGGTCATGATGGGCGAAAGCGTCTTCACTCTTACTTCAGCATAGCGGCGTGTAGATCCTCATCAAACCAGTGTTTTCATCCAACGTGATCGGCTAGGCTTTAACTGTGATTTGTTCTCGATGTTGTTTTTGGGTGTTTATTTATTCTAGAAAATAAACCAGTGTTACCATGACAATGAAGTGCAATCATGTAAAAAGTACTTTTGTTTTTCTTTTATTTAACTTTTAAACAACCAGGAGATGTTTCAGGTGAATATTCTGCTATATTATGCAAGCGTCTGTATGTTTAGAGGAATGTTTATCTCTAGGAAATAACGTCTGGTCTGTGAAATGAAGCTGTTGTAAAGATGCATTCTGATCAGATATATAAGCTGGAAACTGAAGAACAATATTTCAGTTTTGTAATTATGTTTTCATGACCCCGAACCAAAGCATTAGGTTTATTTTGAGCATATCACATCTCTCGAGTGCAATATTCAGTCTGCTGTTCTCAAGTCAACATGAAACCAGAGCTCGCTGAAGGCAGAAAGTGTCCTGGTCTCACTGGTGCACATTCATTTCAAGAAAAAAGAAATTGTACTTGCAAATACTTGCTCCAAGTCTCCAAACTTTTTTCATGTTTAATATCATGCTAATATCATGCTTCACTCACAATAAAGGAAGTAAAATGTGTTTGTGAACGTCGTTTCATGTTGACTTTAACAGGAAATTTAAAAGCTTTTATATTTGTATTACTTCAGTGTCACACTTTCCAGAGATTGTGTTTCTGTATAAAATGTTAATAACGTAATAATAATCTGATTGACAGGCGAGACCTCAACAATGTGCAGTGAATGTTCCTGATAATGCTGTATATTTGAGCTGGCCTCTCACGTGTCCGCCGGTCAGCTCTGTGTCGTGTGTTACTGCCGTGATCAGTCCATGACGGCATGAAAGCACCCACTGTTAGGCCCTGTAGAGACACATTTGAGCAGTTATATATATATATATATATTAGGGACCCCGTCAGTAAGTCATTGTGTATATAGTGTGTCGTGTCAGGTCTCGTGTGTGTCTCTCCTCACAGGCTGCTATCATCACTGTCCAAATCAAACACTCCCACAAATGGCTAACGGAAACGGGCATTTCGGGGTTTATTTAGTTGTTGTAGAACAGAGAATGCTTGTAATTTGAGATTTTTTTTTAATGTAATGGTTATCTATGTCAGTGTACAGTCAATGTAAAACTCAAACTGTGACGACATTCAGAGCATAAAATAAAATGAATATATGATGTCGTGTTTTTGGCCAAACATTTATTTTGTGATTATTTTGTTATATATTGCGATTTGATGAGCTATGACTCAATGTCTAATATTGCTAGCGCTGAGACATCCGGACTCGGAGAGCAAAGACTTGCTCATTCCCACACCTGGGTTCACTCTCACAAGAATCAACAAACACTACAAATGACAATACACATATTTATGTCATAAAATCTTCACGTTAAACCGTTAAAACCCTCAAACTTTTGAAATTCTATCCACAAAAATGTTGGAAAGTTTCTGTAATGACATCTACTATAATCGCACTGTTGAACACCTTAACTTAACCTCACCTACCCCTACCAGCAAACTCAAAATAGCTCAGTTAAAAAAGGTTTTGTGTGTGTGAGAGAGTGTGTGTGTATTTGTGTGCGTGACTGTGTGTGTGGCCTGGTAAACTCCGGTCATTTGTTTCCATGGTTACTCATTGGTTTGTTAAATAAGTCGCACCTGTTGCTTGTTTTACCCCTCAGGCTGTGTGTGTTTATAGCCCTGTGTTTCAGGCCGTAGTTGTCCGTTCTTGATGTTGTTATGCGAATGCTTTGGTTCCTGCGTTTCTCATTCTCCTGTGCCCCAGCGTATCGTTATTCGAGTTTGTGTTGTTTTTGTTATCCAAGTCACTGCTAAGGTCCTGTCCCAAATGACACACTTCATATGCACTTTCAGTCTTACAACGGCTGCTGTTTGCACGTGTGTTAAGTCATGAGACCGTAGGGATTCCCATTTGTCATTTAGGTTTTAGCCCCGTTATATGCGCGCTCAAAGCGAGCTCCCATCAGACTTCTTCCTGACAGTCAAAGCGCCGTTACGTCACGAAAGATATATAATATTATACTGTTATTTAAGCAAAGCAAACTCGATATAGCCATACTCTGGGGCACTGGAGAACCAAACCAATGAAAACAACAAGAACAAGAATGGACTGAACACTGCAACACAAGGCTAGAATTACATGAGGGGTAAAACAAGGACCAGGAACACTTTATATGCGCTTTGGCCGTTCACTTACACGACAGCGGAGTTTTGGGGGCCTGAAAATGCTAACTTTTGAAAATGGGTTTCAAAATGCAAGTTTGCGTTTCGATAATGATACCGTTATCCTCTCCTTTTAAACTACAAAAACGTCTGCGCATGCATCCATGGATCCCTGAGAAGGGAACGAGTCTGAAGACGCTCTGGAACGCCTCCAGCGTGAGCGGTGTCTGAAGCACATGACTCAAACACCACAATGACACTGGCCTGCAACCGCCGGTGACGGCCCTGTCGTGTGACGGAGTGTAGAAGGCCATCTAGAGTTCATCTGCACTTCTGTCTGAAGGAGACCTGAGCAGGTATGGCTGAAGCAGTGAGACGCAGCGTCTCGTTCTCAGGGAACCATGCTTACATGCGTAACCTGAGACGAACCTCTCCAACGGGAACACACACTGCGTCCGCAGACACTATGGGGAACGAGTACCCTCTCTGCCATGCTGAGGCGATAACTGCCTAAATGGCTGTGACCAGCTCAAACAGACTTGAGGGATGATATGCCGGAGTCCAGTCCCTCACTCAGCACTGAACACTGACTCTGTTCCCTAAGATCAAACGGGTCTAGTCAAAGAAAGCCTCACAGAGGGCAGAACGACTCTAAAGCCAGAGGAGGCCAACAAAACTCAATGCTCGATCCTGCTTACAAATCAACAAACTGAACAAATCTCAGTGACCTCGTCACACAACACACACTAAACTCCCTCTGGAGATAAGTGCGCTATTTTTATATTTTTATACACTTTCACCCAAAGTGTCTTCGGCCGCTTTACAAAGTGACTACGCTAACTACTGGCCTGGCAGCAGAATACAGAATACACACAGAATACAGAATACACACAGAATACAGAATACACACAGAATACAGAATACACACAGAATACACACAGAATACAGAATACACACAGAATACAGAATACACACAGAATACAGAATACACACAGAATACACACAGAACACAAACGATTTTTAATCCATTTCATGATCCAGATCAGTGTGAATGGGGATGGTTTTGACAATGTGGTCGTCTGTAGGCGAAAACGTTGACATTTTTAGTGCGTTGTTGTCGTGTAAATGTACTCTAAAGCAAAGACTAAATACAAAGAATTGAGCTAAACAGGCAAAACGTGGCAATATCTCACTTCTTCAGTCTTAATTTAAGTAATTATCCACTCATCAGCTCATGCAGTTCCCGCACAAACCCTCGTTGGGGAAACCCAGCAGTTGTCTATCAGGATCACATTTAAATGATATTTGATAAATACCTTGATATATTTACATTTAATAGGGGTTGTAGCTTTTTAATAAGTGTAAGCAGTAATTAGTATGACGTGTAATGAGAGTCCCTTTGCTTAGGTGGCATCATGTACCCATGCAGGCTCAGCATGAGCTTATTCTGTTCTCCATATTTCTGAACTGATCTCACCTCAGAAATAAACATGCAGGGCATTTCTAATGTGCTGTTGGCAGATAGTCTTATCACGCAGGCCACCCCAGTGATGGTCACATGACCCACCACGCTCCTAGAGCTCTCATTGGTCGAGAGAAACTATCAGACATGGGGAAAACATTTCCAGTGGTTTAAGGTTCACAGCACCAGTTATGCCCATATTAATATACAGAAACGATTGGAAGAAGAACAGTGGATGTTCCTCCGCCATGATTATCAGACAGCCCCACATATGCTAAAAGGTAAGTCTTCCATCCATTATGAATACACAAGTCTGCCTATTTACACTTTTTAAGAGTGAGACTTAAGTGTCCAGTACATTATGTTGTTATAGTGAGAGTGTTGAGCTGGGCATTTCTGTTTAAAGGCTTGTCTGTTTCCATGACTTTAAACTTTTTAAACCCTATCTGTCATAAAGCTCACACACCTCTTATAAATTAGCCAGTATATTCAGTGTCGGCATGGCTAAAGCACACTCGACAGCAGCGCGGCGGCCAGTCCTCGTCAGTGCCGTTCATGATGACGAACCTTTTGAGATGTTTGACCTTTTCAGCATCACTCAATGACAGTGTTACTTTACACACTGATCTCTTTTTTGTAACATTTGTTTTGTTTTATTGTTGTTCTTTATTATTGAACTCCAATTCAGATTCAACACAAGTTAAGCTCTGTGGAAAACATCTGTGACAAACAACAACAAAATTATGTTTAGAGTTTTGAAATGTTAAGAAAGATAAAGTGCTGATTTTAAAGGATTAGTACACCTCAAAATGAAAATTTCCTGATAATTTACTCACCCCAATGCCATCCAAGATGTCTTTCTTTCTTCAGTGGAAAAGAAATTAAGTTTTTTGAGGAAAACATTTCAGGATTTTTCTCCACACAATGGACTTCAATGGCAACCAGAATGCTGAAGTCCAAATCAATGCCGTTTCTAAGGGCTCTGCCCGATCCCAGCTGAGGAATAGAGTCTTATCTGGCGAAACCATCGGTCATTTTCAAAAAAATATATAAATGTATATACTTTTGAACCACAATTGTTCGTCTTGTGCTGGTCTGCGCCGCACCACACATTACATCATCACGTTGAAAAGGTCACGAGTCACGTCATCTTTATAAGTTATTTGTCTGTGTACTCCGGTTCAGAAAGGAAGGGAAGGGCGAAAAATTCCATCTCATTTTCTCTTCCAACCTCAAAATCGTCCGACATCTTTGTTTTAATATATTATTATGATTTCCAGCGTGATGACGTAATGCGTGGCACAATTGTGGTTAAAAAGTATATACATTTATATTTATTTTTAGAAAATGACCGATGGTTTCGCCAGATAAGACTCTATTCCTCAGCTGGAATCGGGCAGAGCCTTTGAAACGGCATTGATTTGGACTTCAGCATTCTGGTTGCCATTGAAGTCCATTGTGTGGAGAAAAATCCTGAAAAAAATTAATTTCTTTTCCACTGAAGAAAGAAAGACATGGACATCTTGGATGGCATTGGGGTGAGTAAATCGTCAGGAAATTTTCATTTTGAGGTGAACTAATCCTTTAATTCTTCCAAAAATAAAGTTTTCAAGGCCAATTTTGGTGCATATTAGTTGTGCAAATCATGCTAAATTTACAGTAATCACCGGGAGTTGTGCATATCAGTGCGTGAGTGAACTGAACCCAATCACAAACAATTTCAGGACTTTTGCAAACCTATTTTACTGATTAGATCAAAAGAGTTTCATTTAGAAATTTGGCAATGTAACTTTTGATTCTAATCAGCTAATAGAAAGCAGACCTCACGCTTTCTGAAACAGTCTCAGGGGGAATGACTCTCAGGTCGGTATACGGTAATCTCCAGTGTTTAGTATAAAGTGTGTATCGACGACCCTGCTGCCCCAGCTCCACTGCAAGTGCCTTAATGCACACGACATGTCTGCTTGTTTCTGCACACTTAAGGTTAGGTTTCAATTATTTTCTGTCACTCACGCAAATAAATCACAAATGATTTCAGTAGAGTTTGGTGTTAGCATTTAGCTAAACTAACTGTTCAATTTATCAGCATATGAATACACCGGATTTTTTTATTACACTGAACATTTGTCATTGATTATTTTAGGAAATTATATTTATAATCAATGTTACTCTCCATCATTGTTATATCTATTATCTTGGATTTATTTTACACTGAGCTTGTCACTATGCATTTTGTCTTATTAAAATATTGTACAGTATTGTATGCCTATTGTAGTCAAGTCACCTTTATTTCTATAGCGCTTTAATCAATACAGAATGTTTCAAAGCAGCTTTACAGAGATAACAGGAAAATAATGATCAATGATGCAAACCAAATTCACTTCTGCTAGTGACTCGAGGCACAGATCTTCTTTGTTCTGGTAGATTGTTCATCAGAGAGAGTCGTATCAAGCTCTAGGGAACGTCTCAGATGCTGCTGATAGAGCTGTGCACTTGTTCTGGAACATTATTATACTTGTTTAATATTATTTGATCCTGATATAACCCTATTCACGAATAGACTGGCCTTTCCGGCGCTGAGAGGATTTTACAGCACCTCTTTTCTACAGCCAATTCAGTAACACTTTACTAGAAGGTTCGTTAGTTAACATTAATGTATAACTAACATGAACTAACAATGAGAAATACATTTGTTACAGTATTAATTAATCTTTGTTAATGTTAGTTAATAAAAATCCAGCTGTTCATTGTTCATGTTAGTTCACAGTGCGTTAACTAATGTTAACAAATACAGCCTTTGATTTTAATGACGTATTAGTAAATGTTGAAGTTAATATTAACTAAGGTTAATAAATGCTGTAGAAGTATTGCTCATTCTCAGTTCATGTTCACTAAGGTTGTTCACTAATGGAGCTTATTGTAGAGTGTTACCAGTAAATATGAGGTTATGTACCCAAAGACAAATGAATGTCAGAAACTACTCAAGACTTTTCAGGAACATTAGTTAGAATAATGGTGAAGAGTTATCCTAGGTACACAGGGCGGTGTTCTTCTGAAGACATGTGTGGCTGTGTTTGTCCACAGACAGGATGCTGTTCTCTCTGGTTCTGAGCTCAGTCTTCGCTCTCGTCAGCGGTGGCTCCTGCGTGTGCACGACGGTCCCGGATAAAGGTGTGCGTGTGAACTGCAGCTCGCAGGGCCTGAGAACGCTCCCTCAGCTTCACGCCAGCGTCACAGACCTCCTGCTGCAGAAGAACCTCCTCACCGCCGTACCTCCAGGGCATTTAGACCCGCTCACCAGCCTGCAGCTGCTCGACCTCTCCGGGAACCCCTTCCACTGCGACTGCAGGATCCTGTACCTAAGACAGTGGCTCCAGAGAAATAAAGCCGTCTCCGTGAGTCCGGTGTGTGCCAGTCCTCCAGAACTAGCCCACAGGCCCATCGCTGAGCTCACTGATGCCGACCTGCCCTCCTGTGCCTCTGACTCCTGCTCCGAGTGGCTTTATAACGCCGTCTTGTGCTCAGTGCTCTGCTTTCTCATTGGCTTGCTGCTGTGGTGCGTGCAACTCGCAAGAAACTCTACCTTTACTCTGGGCATTGATGAGAGACACACTGGATTTGAGGCAGAATCTCTTCGCTCGCTCAAACCCAAGCACAGAGCGAGGGTGAGATGCAGTTTTGGGGATGACGTGGACAAGCCTTTACTCAACATGGACATCCTCCCTCAGATACTGGACGTCCTGCACAAGCAACACAACATTAAGATTAAAGTACCGTGAGAAACTGAACTCTACACTGATCCCTTCACTTGCTTGTGTGTCGTGGGATACTGCAATAGTGATTTGATTTGATTTGTAACATGGACTGAGATATTAGACAATTGTAAATCCTGCCAGTTACTTAAACTTTTGATCTGTAAGGACGAATTTAGTCGGTTCATAAAAAATAAAAATAAAAGAAACAACCTCTGATGAAATAAACATTTACTGGAAAGGGAAAAACGTTATTTTATTTTTTCTATCTGCCAAGACTAATATAACTATAACTGAAATAAAAAATGAATAAAAAAAAAAAACATATATACATATTTTATTAATAAAAAAACATAAAATAACAACAACACAACAAAATGAATGAAATTAAACATAATTAAACTAAAATTAAAATGAAAACAGCCAATATAAAAATAAAAGCTATAATAATATTGTTAGGTTTATGGACTAGTTTTGGCCACTAGAGGCCCTCAGTGTTTCATTTCAGTTTCCCGCCATTTGATCATGTGCTATTGTTCTCACCTGTGCCTCATTTCCTGTGAGTGTATTTAAGTTGCTCTGTTCCTCTGTTTTTTGCTCAATATTTGTTATGTTGAGAGCAACCTCTCCAGTCTTTTGGAAAATTCCTCGTGTGATTTTTTTCTGGATTTATTCACTGTGTTTGATTATCTGACTTTTTCATTTTGTTATCTTTATTTTTTCCCATGGACATTTTATTGACTCCTTGGTACATGGAGATTGGAGATTCTGTTTTGGAATTACTTTCTGGATTAATTAAATGAGACATTACGTGTATTCCCTGACTGAGCTCTCGTTTCTGCAAATGAGGAAGACGCAACAAAGGCGCGAGGCCATGTTGAGAAGAAGAGTTGTTGTAGAAGAGCACATTTGTGAGCCTGCTCAAGCTCTCGCATTCCTCTTTTCGCATTTATTACAATACAGTACGTAAGACAAATGCAATAGGATGTTATAAAAGCAAGATGACAAGTTAAAACTGTAATTAAATGAAACGATACCTGTTCTATCTTCATGCAGCATATATTTTTTGGCTCTGTAAGCCTTACAACAGTTCCCACACGAGCGATTTATAGATTATCATGACAGAATATGCTAATCAATGACTTGAAGATAGTTAACTCCACATCAGCTACATAAATTCATCAATTTAACCATTAACCATTCAGAGACGTCCTGTTGCATTCTACATTTTGTCACTTCTTCTTGAGTCTCTCCATCATTGTCCGACTCCGGTTTGAACATAAAAGGCAGAACAGTTTCTGACATTTTAGT
>JAPMNU011392276.1:0-12218 GCA_029874995.1 Alburnus alburnus
GCTGGTTCAGGTGTGTTTAATTGGGGTTGGAGCTAAACTCTGCAGGACAGCGGCCCTCCTGGACCGAGATTGGTGAACCCTGATCTACAGTGTAAGTGAAACAATTAAAGATATACACTACCTTTCAAATTTTTTTAATTAAAAATGTATTAAAAGTGAGAGTAAAGACATTTATAATCATACATTTAATATTATATATAATCACACTTATAATATATAATATAATACAACATATTTTTTCGAATAAATGTTTTTTTTTTTACTTTCTATTCATCAAAGACTCCTAAACAAATATTAAGCAGCACAACTGTTTTCAACATTGATGATAATAAAAGACAAAAATGCTTCTTGAGTGGCAAACCATCAAATCAGAACAATTTCTGAAGTACCATGTGACACTGAAGACTGCAGTAATGATGCTGAAAATTCAGCTTTGCTGTCATTAATAAATTACATTTAAAATCAAATAAAATCAAATAAAATAGGGAACTGTTATTTTAAGTTGTAATAATATTTCACAATGTTACTATTTTACAGTATTTTTGAGCCTTGGTGAGCATAAGAGATTTTCAATCACATAAAAAAAAAATATATATATATATATATCTTACTGACCCCAAGCTTTTGAACAGCATCATAAAATTGATTGAAACATTTTTAGGGAGCTGAAAATGAATTACTGTGAGCTAAAATGATATAATTGTTGACTAAAATGATTATAGTCAGCAGTGAAATTGACTAATTAATGAACATCACAAATCGTGAATTCAGTATATAACTGAATCATGAAAAGATAAAAATTATGATTGAAAACAAATAAAACAGTTAATTTGTAAATGGAAATTCAATTCAATTTGGGTTTATTGGATTGTGGGATTGTATTCTGCAGTCGGCTCTGTTTATATACTGCCTATTTTGGGAAATGTTCTTTGGCCAGTTGGGTATTTTGCATATTCATAGAGATTATTTGCATAGTGTGCACAGCATGCACAGTGCATATTGCAAAAAGGTAACATGCCATTCCAAATGTATTCATTCTCCTCACACAAACATGTTATGTGACCTGAAAGTGTCGTATTTGTTTACTGGTCATTGCCTTGCCGTTCCAAACGTGTTAGTGCCAAACTCTCTGAGTCATGTCTCACTTTCATCGGATTGTTATCCTCACCTATTAGTGTAATGATAAAACTCATCACGTTTGGCTCACGGCACACAGACACTGTGACCAAATGAACAGAGCGGGAAAAGATGGGGAAGTAATTGCACAAGCCACGTGGTGAGAAGGACACAGCCAAAGCTAAATGGGTTTTATTGTGGGACCCTTTATAAAATGGCCATACATTTTAGAGCAGGCACATTTGAGGCATATGGCACAAAGGAAATCAATAAAGCACAGAGGGATGTTTTAAAGCATTTTGTTTTTTTGTTTATTTATTTATGTTAGACTAGCAAGTAGCAAATCATTGTAAATGGCTGTGACTTAACTAAAGCCTTTTGGCTATTACTGCATTTTAGTAAAAAATACAGTAACACAAGGATTATTTTGCACATTTCTACAGTCATACCTGGAAACAAATCCGGTTCAAATATATAAGTGAACATCACATTAATAAAATGTCCAAACTTAACAGAAAACATGATCTTTTTGATCTCATGCATGCATGTATTATTGCACAGTATGTGAAGAAAATTAGTATATTATATTTTATATTGTATATTTAGCATATGAGCAGAAATTTGCGAACAAAAGCTTCATTGATGTGGCAGTAGGCTATTTTACAGTAAACACTTCATAATCTATCCAAAAAAAGTTAATGATCTTGTCTTGTCTAAACATTCATATTACATCTGGAACATATTATATTTTGTATTTATGTTGTAGAGCATATAAAAGTTAATTTGCATATTAATACATTTCTTATACAAAGATCCTTTTATTTCAACGTATTTCAGTCGATTTCACTATAGCAATATAGTTTGGAAAAAAGCCAACATGTACATGTTCATTTAAAAATAGTTTACTGTTTACTAATGTAAGTACGTGTAGTAAATAAAACATTCATTCACACAGAGACACGCATAACATGCAGGATTAATTTTTAAAGTCTTTTTGCGGTTTAATATTCACAGACTCTAGTCCATATCGCGATTAGAATAAAGAATTTAAGAATAAAGAACTAACCCTCCACAATCCTCGGCTGAATCCATTGCCCATTAAAATGAAACTGAAACCAGAGCTTCTTCTGAGGTCATTTATTCCAGGATTATTCCTCACCGCATCCCAAGACGACTGAAAGTACATGAATCTGATTCAACTTTATGCATTTTACCAAATTTATGTGGGTGTTGTCACTGTTTGCATGAAACTCCTCAAATCATTAGAATTTGAATACAGCTGTCAGTAGTCGTTCACATTAGCGGATAATGAGCTGACACATGAACGACTGACATATCTCTTTTCATACAGATTACACAAAAAGAGAATATTTGTTTTCGTTTTGAATTACAAAACGCAGATACGCCTGGATCGCTTGGCAATTCTGTTTCGCCAATATGCTATTATTTCTGAGAAAACTGATCTTAGACCAGCAGTTATGTGAAAATTCATAAGTCAAAATGAATTCATAAGTGAACCAAAGACAGTCTCAAAAACGCGGTTTGAAATCGCTGGTGTTTCTGACGTCACAAACTACCTTGTAACCAATCAGGTCAAGGTGTGATCATCAACAAGTGGATCTCTGAGCTGGAGTGAGTGAGTGGAGGCGGGGCTCATTTGCATATTCATAGCACTGCGTACACTAAATGAGGCAAGAGTTTAGAGTTACATTCAAGCTATTTTAAGGCATGAAGAATTTTTTTCAAGGGACAAAACATTTAAATATGTCATTTTGGTGATCAAAGATTAGTTTTAAGGGATACAATGATTGACTACAGGGGACTGAAAGAAAGATAAGCAATTTAATATGTCCTGCCCCAACTTCCTGTTTCAACAGGAACACATTTCATGTGTCTAAAAAGAGATTTGTTATTTTTAGCAAAATATATTTATTTTCTTTTTCAGTTTTTATATTTACTTATGAATTTTTAACCTGAGCAATGGGCATGTTCTTGACTGGTGTTATTTTTTTAACAAACCAAAAAGAACGGGTAATAAATTACTGTAGTGGCCAAAAACTGATTTTATGATGTAGGAAAAATTGCGATGAGCAAGTGAATGGCTCAAAATAGAGGATGAGTGACGTTTGGCTTTGACCTAAAACCCTCTTGTCCGCAGGGAGGGCGGAGTATTAGAATCAGAGACACCGCAGGTCTGTGATACAAGCACACAGAGGCAAGAGATTGCAGCTCAGCACAAATGTCAATGGCAGCGATGGGGTGGCGGCCATAAGCCTATTAGAGAGTTAATAAATCAGGCCCATAGCTGTGCCAGGAGCCGCTGTTGAGCCCGGCTTTATGAGCACTGAGCAGATTATGGCTATTGAGTTTCCAGTTTGGCTGCATCCATATCGATGGAGTGAATGACAAAAACATTGACCAGAAACTCAATTTAATTTTGGCTCCTTCCAAAGCAAGGTTTGTTTATGTGACCGCCACCTGTGAAATGACAATATTTCATGCCAGTTCAGTTCAAAATCATTTGAAAAAGAATACTGTACTAAAGGAGTATTTCGGGATATATACAATGACCATTGGTACTTCCAATATTTATATATATATTTATTTATTTATTAAAACAAATCTTATCCCTAACTTTTAAACAGTAATGTGTGTGTGTGTGTGTGTGTGTGTGTGTGTGTGTGTGTGTGTGTGTGTGTGTGTGTGTGTACACTCACCAGCCACTTTATTAGGTACACCTTGCTAGTTCTTGCTTAAAGGAGTAGTTCACTTCAAAATTAAAATATCCTTATAATTTACTTACTCCATGTTCATGTCTTTCATTCTTTAGTCTAAAAGAAATTAAGATTTTTGAGGAAAACATTCCAGGATTTTTCTCCATATAGTGGACTTCAACCGGGTCCAACGGGTTGAAGGTCCTAATTGGAGCTTCAATGCAGCTTCAAAGGCTCCACACGATCCCAAACGAGGAATAAGGGTCTTATCTAGCCAAACCAAAATTGTCATTTTCTAAAATAAATAAAAATATACATTCTTTTTTAACCACAAATGCTCATCTTGGATGTCCACAACTTTACAAATTACTTAATCACATTGGAAAGGTCAGGCAGTAACCTAATGTAGGCGGAAAATGTAGGGTAGGATGAAAAACTCTATCTCATTTTCTCCTCCAGCTTCAAAATCATCTGTCATCGTTTTACCTTTTATTAATAAAAAAAAATGTGTAAAGTCTTCGCACGTTCGTTTTGTAAACACTAGGTCAGTACTTCCGCCTACATCCACGCCTACCCACTCGTGACGAGTGACCTTTCAACATGATTGTGTAATACGTGGCACATCGCAGAGCTAGTGCAAGACAAGCATTTGTGGTTAGAATGTATATAAAGGTAAAAAACTTTTAGAAAATGACAGATGGTTTGGCTAGATAAGACGCTTATTCGTCGGCTGGGATCGTATAGAGCCTTTGAAGCTGTATTGAAGCTCCATTTAGGACCTTCAAACTGTTGAAGTCCACTATAGACCTGATGCAGAAGAAAGAAAGTCATGAATATCTTGGATGATGAGGGGGGGTGTAAATTATCAGGAAATGTTTATTCTGATGTGAACTACTCTCTTAACCCCATTTTGCCTTCATTCGAATAACCATAAAAGCTTGGTACATTTAATTTGATTAGAATCTGAACAATCTGGAGGTCATTGTCTATTGTTTACATGTATTCTGCAGCAATAATCAACTTAATGGAAGACAAAACCATTTTTCAAATGTAACATGGTTCGGAACAACAAAACAGCGCATTCTAATTTAGATCCAGACTCAAGCAAATGAACAACCTTTGAAAAGAACATTAGCATCTGTTCGTTAGCTCTTCTCCACTTTTTTTCTGGCTTTCATCAGCTGTACCTACAGCAGAAGCTCGTCTGGTTGCAAACGCGCGCTGATTATTAGTGACAGCTGTGATGTGACAGCCTGTGCTGGATAAGACCTGTCTCATATGAGCGTGTATGGCAGCTCTGTCACCCCTGCTGTCCCCTGTCTTCTCCTTCCCGCTGGCCTGTCACTCTCCTCACCACCGTACGCCCCTGACTGATACCAGATCAGTTGCGGGAGGAGAAAACACTATTGTGAGATTTGCACCTGCGAATAGTGCAGCCTACCATTTTTACAGGACAAAACTGATGTGAGGGTCTTATTTTTATGTTAATAATTTATTTGTAGTGCAGTAATTATTCAAAATTATTTACGGCAAAAACAAAAAAAGAGCCCACATCGAAGTTGATGTAAGTCTATAGGATTTTTTTTTGCCCATTTTATTTCACCATTTTCATTTCGTCTGGTTGGCCAGGGGGTCGCTGGAGCCCCCCCAACACTGCTTGTGTATTTTTAATCTCTCCTTTGTCTGACACAACTATTTCAGGTATTGGGGCCTGTTTACACGACACCGTTTTCAACTAAAAAACTTAAAATTTGTATGCGTTTTGGCCGTTCATTTACATGGCAATGGAGTTTTGGGTGCCTGGAAATGCAAACTTTTGAAAACGGGTTTCAAAGTGCAAGTTTTTGAAAGGGGTCACCGTGTAAACAACAAAAACGTGAATCTCTGAAGGCGATGACGTCATGCACATGCGCATTACATGTTCAGTCTGTTGTGTTTCATCACCATCTAATGGCCTAGCAGCAGAATACTGCTTTTTTAGTTGTTTTCGAATCCATGTGAATGAGGATCGTTTTGACAATGAATGCACATCTCGTCGAAAGCACCTGCGTCCCTGGATTGGTGCAGCCATACTCCTAGAGGAGTGGGCACGTAAAGCCAAAGGTGAAGGCTGACTGGCAGACCCATAAGCAAGTGAGATGGCCTCGACCACCCACTTGCTCATCCTCTGCTTAGATGCTAGGCGCACCTTTATGGGTTACCCCAAAGCAAACGAACAGTGTTCAGACTTTCTCCACCGATCTGTGGACGTAAGCATCTAAGGCCCTAACTGGGCAGAGCAGATAAGGTTTCTCTAGGTCTGACATCCGGAGGAGGACAGCAGGCCTGCAGTACTCTAGGTCTTACAGTATTAGTTGGAACCTTAGGAACGTAACCTGGTCTTAGGATGAAAAAAACCCTTTACCATACCAGGAGCAAATTCCATGCACGAGCGAGATACCGAAAGTGTTTGAATGTCTCCAGTTCTCTTGAGAAACGAAATAGCGAGGAGAAAGACTCTCTTAAGAGAGATATTCTCAGAAACAGGGCTCGAATGGAGCTAGGTAGAGGCCTTCTATTACAACAGCCAAGTCCCATGTCGGCACCCTCGTGTGGACTGCTGGCCTCAGCCTCAAAGTGCCACAAAGGAGAACAGGTTATTAGTGGGTGTCTCCCCAAAGATACTCCACTCCAAGGGACGTGTAAGCAGCTAGTGCCGCCACGTACACCTTTAGTGTGAAGGGGGATAAACCTGCAGAGAAGCGCTCCTGCAGGAACTATAGCACTGCACCCACTGGGCAGTTAACCGGGTCCAAGAGTGAAAGAGTGGGTCCCTCCTGATCGGAATCTCCAGAGGAGAGCCGTCGAGGAGAGACACTAGGTCCACAAACCATACTCGGGCCGGCCAGAACGGGGCTACTAGCAGTAGACTGACCTCATCCTGACGAACCCTTTCCAGAACTCCTGGGAGCAGAACAATCAGGGGAAATGCGTACAGACGTGACCTCGGCAACATCTGCACCATAGCGTCCAACCCCAGAGGGGCTGTGTGGTCAATGTGTGCTCTCTTGGGATGCGAACAGATCGGCCTCGTCTCGATCGAAGTTCTCCCAAAGGAGCTCCACCACCTTGGGGTCTGCCCCCTGATTTAAGTACCCTGGGATATATATCGCTCTCAACGAAAGTAGCTTCCCCTGGGCCCACAGGAGGATCTGGTGAGCCAGCTTGTATAAGGGGTGCGATCGCAGACCTCCCTGATGATTTATATAGGATCAAGTACATGATGGCCCCTCAGGTCTGGGAGGAAGTGTTTCAGAGCTTGGAACACCGGCAACATTTCTAGACAGTTGATATACCACGAGAGATGATGGTCCTGCCACAGACCTTGGGCTTGGCAACCACTCATGATCGCCCCTCAACCCTTGAGGGAAGCATCTGTCATTAGCGTGGCGCGACGACAAGAAATTCCCAGCACGGGCCCTTGGGACAGGAACCAAGGTTCTTTCCACATGACTAAGGCACTAAGGCTTCGCTGGTTTGACCTTGATCATGCGGAGCGGGTTTCCCCTCGGAGAGTACCCCTTGGTCCTGAGCAACCACTGCAATGGTCTCATGTACAACAGGCCGCAAGGTATAACGTTGGACACTGCTGCCATCAGACTTAACCGTTTTTGAAACTGCTTTACAGTGGCTGCCCCCTCCCCACCCCCATCCTTCCTTGGGACCATGAAGTATCGGCTGTAAAACCCGGACTCCTTGCTGGGTAGAGGAACCCGTTCTATAGTCTCCTTTTGCAGAAGAGCTTTTACTTTTAGTTCCATAACCAGAGCTTGCTCTGGGCCAACCATTGTGGGTAGGACCCCGCCTGCAGGACCCAGTGAGATATATTTAGTAGAAGTTTCCAATCTGTTAGAAGATCTACTAAGGATACCATTCTCTCGAGACTGGCCTCTGGTGTATTTCGAACAGCAGGCACAGTCCCCTGAAGCGGCGCACTGGCAGGAAACAACTGGCCTGACCGCTCTAGAGCCCTCTTCGGAGGGAGCGAGCAAGCCTTGGGTAAAACTGGGACCCTCTGCGCCTCGGCATGAAGGCGGGGTTGGCAGACCAGCCCCCTGAGGGCAACGAGGTGAAAATAATGAGGTGAAAACCGTCTTCCTCACGGAGGGGTGTACCCTCAGAAGCCAGACACCACTGGCGTCAGAGCTTCTTGGCCTACTTGGAGATAATAACGGTCCTCAGATCCGTTTTACCATAAGTATGGATTTTAGAAAGGGCACGAAGCATTCGGTGCGTGCCCTTACCATAAACATGGATTTAGAAAATGCATAGTATTTTATACAGCTAAAAAAGCCAGAAAGATATTTCATTTAATTTCTCAAAATTAAATAAACCATAAGCATAGATTTTAGAAAGGGCACGGACCACTCGGTGCGTGCCCTTACCATAAACATGGATTTTAGAAAGTGCATAGTATTTTATGCCGCTAAAAGGCCAGAAAGATATTTCATTTAATTTCTCAAATTTAAATGCAGCCAATAACAATCAGACCAATATTTCATAGTCTGAATTACAGGCTGAATATTCATATTTGAATACAAAAAGAATCATAGCTTGCAAACACACATTTTAGTTGCGATAATAGGAAAAAGGGGAACTCCTTGAGCTCAGTTTCCTCTGCATTATAAATATATTGCGGACCCATAATCTACGCATTGCCTCAGCAACGTGAGATCGGAGCCGTAGATTCTTTATGTTGACCCATAATCTACACGCTACCTCAGCAAGCGCGAGATCCGAGCTAGTTAAGACTCAACAGGGGCGGAGCTAAAACTTCCGATAGTGGTGTGTTTTTCTACACATAGGGAAAATTGTTATGAATGAAACTGTCAGCCCACACTGATGTGCATGCACCTCCTCAAAACAAATATTTTAACCGCGTGTATACCCGCTCATAATGTAGTGAACCCCCTAAACCCTCAAATAGGGCATTATTTGAGGGGACAGACATTTTTAGTGGTGCACTTATTCAATCCCACATTGCATTGCAATAATGAGTGTACAGCCGTTGTACGCTCAATGGGTGTCCGAATTCATTCACTCCTTTTTATTCTCTCCTTCAAATGAACAGTGTTGGTGTACTTAAGTAGGGAATAGTGAATGAGGGTTTAGGGGGCTATTTCGGATTCAGCCATATT
Source organism: Alburnus alburnus (assembly GCA_029874995.1). Classification (NCBI taxonomy): domain Eukaryota; kingdom Metazoa; phylum Chordata; class Actinopteri; order Cypriniformes; family Leuciscidae; genus Alburnus; species Alburnus alburnus. The sequence continues at coordinate 9,008 of JAPMNU011392276.1, forward strand.
TGGGAGCCCCTGTGGGAGGCGAAAGCAAGATCATCTATTGGCTACGTTCACACTGCAAGCCTTAGTGCTCAATTCTGATTTATTGCTCTGATCCGATTTGTTTGCATAGTTGTTTACATTGTTGTTTTAAATGTGGTTTAAATCAGATTCCTTCTGTGTGAACAAATCATGTCCTGAACTGACCCGCATGTACAAAAGAACGATAAAAAGACGTCATGCAGCACGCTGTCATACAGAAGTAAACACTGAGAACATTAAAGTAAGCAATTACAAGTTTATTTATAGTGTGATCTGCTGTGGAAGCCAGCAAATTATACGCAGGCAATATAAAAAAACAAAGACGAGGATGAGAAAAAAGAGAGTAGGGTTTTTAGAAATTGATACAAGCCCTTGTGTTTTGCTTGTATAGAGCCGTAACTGTGATCCTTCTGAGTTCTGACACATCACTGTCCCTCACTGACTACCTTTCGCCAATGTCTTGATAACTTCGGGAATGTAAAATCTTTGAAGTGACTCCCATGAGCACAGAATTGTGATGAATGTTGATCTAGAGTGACGTAAAAGTCGCATGAATTCAGATATGACTGTTCAGACTGAGGTCGCATTGCAAAACATCTGTGCTGTATTGGATTCAGGACCCCATATGTGAAGCGGCACGAAATCACAAATGAAAAGATCAGATTCTGTTCACACTTTCATGAGAAAAACAGATCTGAGTCAAAATGCATTTGGGCCACATTTGCCTGCAGTCTGAACACAGTGGTTACCTGGAGTACCCCTAGCACTGCAAAGTGTAGATGTCTACCTTATCAAACACACTTGATTCAACTCAGCAGCTCATTAGTAAAGAGACCTCAGATGGGGTGTGTCTGTGTCAGAAAAGAGAGACATCAGAAATGTGCAATGCTGGGGTTTTTCCTGGAGCAGGGTTGGGAACCACTGATCTGTGACATACAGAAAACATTCCCCAAAAATGTATATTTCGAGGCTTAATAATGAGGAGTTGAATGATTTCAGACATTTTCAGCATTAGTTCATCTTACTACTGTTTATTTGATTCTTGCAGTCTCTCATGATGTTATTCCCTACATTTGTCTATAAATCTCATGGAGAATTGTCCAGGTAACATGTTATTCCCAAGATAAAAAAAAAAGAGAAATTATATTTTGCATGAACAAAATTAAGCCTATTTATATAACAAATGTTAACAATTTGTACTTTAAAACAAATTGTACTTTGCATATTTATTTGTTTAATTGTGTGTCTATCTGTCTGTTATGATAGACATTTGACATTTAAACCCCTTTCCCTCAATTTTCACCGATAGATGTCTATGTACTGCTATTGTGCTTATGTGCTATTCACTTTCACACTGCTGCTTTTGCACACTCTTCATATCGCAGTTCTGCAAAGATGACAATAGATTTACTCGCAATTGCTGTCCTGGGTCAAAACATGAGAGTTGTTGTGTTTTTGACCAAATATATAATGGTGAGAGAGTGCGACCTGGTGAATGGTGAGATATTTTTGCTAAATAAAATGATCCTGCCAGAAGAATTGCATGAGAACTTTACGATGTCTGTCTGTATCATCTCAGTGAGCTTTTATGACGCATGGGCAGTAAGGCGAATTTAACGTTTTCAGGCGTTTCAGTTTGAATGAGAAACCTTTGGAAAACGCTTGAAAATGCTAGTGTGGACAGAGAGTGTTTTGAAATGAAAACGCTGTTTTCAAGTCCTTTACACAACTCTGCCTTCATGACAGCACTAATAAAACAGCATTTTCTCAGCATCAATGCATTACATAGAAATCCACCAGATGTTCAAAACGCAGTTCATTGTACCAAAGCAATTCTGAAAATATCAAAACACTTATGGAAGATGGAAACTTCCAAACACAAACAAGTCTTTGTCGCTGCTATGGGTGGAGATCCTCGTGAGGTTGGGTAATAATGACTCTTGTGACCTCATGGTCGGCTTTCATAGCCAGACGTTAATTTTTCCGCTGTTTTCCCTGTTTACAATCTTTTTTCCAATCCTCTGTCCAGGAACTTTGGTGTCCAGAGTGGCAGCTTTGTGTCATACATGTTGGGGGTCAATGGAAATGTTAGTCTGGGATACCATCTTGTCTGGTTGGCCAGGGTCGGATACCAACTAGACCATCTGAGTCCAGATGAGACCACATTAGGCCACTTTAAGATTTAAGATTTAGACATTTCTCTCTAACATTGACGCACATTAAATCAAAAGTTGAAATTCTGGCTTCAAGTCCATGTTGTCCTATAGACCTTATGTGCCAGAGAAACAAGCCCGCAGCCATCTTCAGAATTGTGTGTTTGAACTTCTGTTTTTGCGGTAGCTCTGTATATTTGTATGACATCGCTGTTAACGGGTAATAAGCTGGTGAAGTGGATTGACTTATTGTAGAGTTAATGAAAGTTATCATGAGCATTGTAATGTTTGAAGCGGATGTCATAATAGATGTCAGTAGACCGGGAAGATTTTAAAATGAGCTGTTCATTCATAAATCTGTAAGATCTTTCCTTCATGCTGTGGAAATACAAACCGGAAGACAGAAACACAACGAGCGCAGCGCTGAAAAGGGGCGGAGCTACATGCGCTCTATAATGTCCTATAATATCATCCCTCCCTCCCTTCATCCCTTCCTCCCTTCCTCCATCTATCCATCCTTAATTCTTATCGATCCCTCCCTTTCTCCTTCAATTCATTCATCCATTCTTCCTTCCTTGCATCCATCCCTCCATCCTTAATTTTATCAATCTCTCCCTTTCTTCTTCAGTCTATCCATCCATCCATTCTTCCTTCCTTGCATTCATCCCTCCATCATCCATCCATCCTTAATTTTTATCAGTCTCTCCCTTTCTTCTTCAATCTATCCATCCATTCTTCCTTCCTTCCATCCACCCCGCCCTTTTCCATTTCATCCATCCATCCTTCATTTTTATCAATCTCTCCCTTTCTTCTTCAATCTATCAATCCATTCTTCCTTCCTTTCATCCACCCCTCCCTATCCCATTTCATCCATCCATCCATTCGTTTTGATCAATCTCTCCCTTTCTTCTTCAATCATCTATTCTTCCTTCATTCCATCCCTCCCTCCCTCCCTTTCTCATTCCATCCATCCATCCATCCATCCATCCATCCATCCATCCATCCATCCATCCATCCATCCATCCATCCATCCATCCATC
>JAPMNU011392308.1:0-13250 GCA_029874995.1 Alburnus alburnus
ATTTAATACTGTGAAGCTGCTTTGATACAATCTGTATTGTGAAAAGCGCTATACAAATACACTTGACTTGACTTGACTTGTTAAGAACAATAACACACTGGTTGAGTTAAAAGTAACACAAAATGTGTTGTCCTTAACTAGACACACAGGTGTGTTAAGATATAACACAGGTTGTGTTGTTTTTAACACATCCGTTTTAAGAGTGTACAGAAGCCAGTCTTTTTGAAGAAGAATTTTTCAAAGAATTATTCCCTTGGCACCATGTTAGCCTGTCCTCCCGGGTGCAGGCCATCTGTGACACCAAGACCAAAAACAGACTCTCATAACCTGATTCATCAGATGCATATGCGTTCAGAACACAGACATGATTCATGAGCACAAATAATAATAAAAAAAAATTGTCTTACTGTATTTGAATGCATAATACAATTATACCTCGCTGCGGTCTCTCACACTGTCACCCCACACTCTCTCTTTCTTTTTTGCTGTCTTGTAATACGCACTCTCTCTCTTTTTGCTGTCCTGTAATATTGCTATTAAACATGTTGTCATGTCACGTTATCCACACCCCGACCCCCCAAAAAAACGTTCACCCCCACATAGACAAAGTGGTCTTTTATAGCATGATGGAATGTATGAAATGAATGGTTATTTCCTATCGGTATCAACCATAGTTTACTTAGTGGAAGGACAGAACAAAAATTATAATGGATGTTTTTGGCCCTTAATGGTTAGTAAATCATTTTATAGGTACTCAAGGCTGTGACTGTGATTATAGTAATGTTGTACCTACTGTAACAACAGAGCTTAGTCATGAGTATGTTTACAATATAGCTCAACGACGTACATTGTTTGATTTTAGACAAGGGTAGACAAATAGTAGATCCAGTCCACGTGATGTTATATTAATCCACCAATAGAGGGAGCACTTCTAAACTCTACTTTTCTTTTCTTTTCTTTTTTTTCTTTTTTTTTTTTACATGACACCCAAAATTTTGGAGATAAAATTTTCACAGATTCCAACAGTACTATATAAAAATATATGAAATGAATGCTGAACTTTGCATTCTTCAAAGAATCTTGAAAAATGTATCCGTTTCCACAAAAGAATTGCAGCAGTGTAATGTATAAAATCAACATTATAAAAAGAAATATGTCTTGAGCAGCAAATATTAGAATATTTCTGAAGGATCATGCTCTGCTTTGACATCACAGGAATAAATTACATTTAAAAATCTATTAAAATACAATTATTTTAAATTGTAATAGTATTACTGTTTTAGCCTACTGTATTTCTGATCAAATAAACGCAGCCTGTGTGAGCATAAGAGACTTCTTTCCAAAACATTTTAAAAATCCCAAACTTTTGAACGGTGTGTTCAGGGCAGCTCTTTTATTTACTTGCCTTGTGGCTCACGATTACAGACCTGTGACCCTTGTGACTTTAGCTGTCTCTATTATATGCTCCTCTTTGTTTATCGTCCGGTGCTTTGCCCCTGTCCTTGCACAGCTGACAACTCTATGCCCGAGAAACCCTATCAGATGTCTGGCTCTGTTCCTCCTGGGGTCTCTGGTTATTGATTTCTGCTGTGGACTCTGTGCACTGCACATGGATCAATACTTCTACAAATGGGTTTTAACTAAAATTGTTTCATAGATGTTAGTAAAGGGCCATTACCTTTTCTCTCAGAATACAATTTTCTGTTAAATTGTGCGTATCATTGAAATATTAACAGTATCGAAATTATTTGACTTCATAAAAGCCTAAATGTGATGCTTATAATTTATTTTGTTAAAACGTGTGTATTATTACATAAGTTATACAGTTGTTTAAATGTTTATTTAAACACTCACCCTCAAGTCGTTCTGAATTACTTTCTTCTGTGAAAGACAAAAGAAGATATTTTGAAGAATGTTTGAACTAAACAGTTTTGGGTTTCCATTGACTTGATGTATGGACAAAAAATACAATGGATGTCAATGTGAATGGAAACTGTTTGGTTATCTTCTTTTGTGTTCAGCAGAAGACAGAAATGCATACAGGTTTGGAAAGACATGAGGGTGAGTAAAGGATGACACAACTATCCCTTTAACTTATATTGAACCCATAACATACTTTTAACAATTGTTTTTTTAAAAGTAACAATTGACTGTGTAATCTTAGTTCGTATTCAATTTCAAACACAACCTTGATCTTTGCTTTTGAAATATAATCATGATGCTAGTCATCAGGTATTGTCACCATATGCAGTGTCATTAGCACGCCGCGTCTGGCTATAAATTACCTACACAATGCAGGTCATGCAAGGATGGCAGTTATTGGAATTGCAGCAATGTGGCAGAGCGCTAGTCTCTCTGAGCATTTGGCAAGTGTGTGACGCTTTGATCATCTGTCAGCTCAGAGGGGGCTATCTGCCGTGTGCCAAGTCTCTAAAATTGTGGAGGGAAACAGAGATAGACATTGGCTCCAAACATCCTGCATTCTCCACTTCCTTCCTGCGCTGGCCCACATTGTCATGCTTCCTCTTTCTCTTCTTCAGCCAATCACAAAGCATTGTTTTACAGATAAACCCCTCCCACCATGTGTAACGGTCACAGTAAAGCTGATTCGCGTTATTACTCAGTCTGATAGTCTCTCTGGGGATTGATATGTGATTGATGGAGGCGTCCATCCCTTCCAGACCGGTGTTAAATGGGATAGAAACACAACCTGGGTGATGAGTGAAGCAGCATGGGTTCAGGAAATCTGGTACGCTGCAGCATCCTGCGTCACACCAGCCGAGCTCCCCTCAGTCAACCCTAAAACAGAAGGAAAATAAATAAAGAATTCCACCCCGAGCTTATTAGGCTCCTAACACACCTTGGTTATGACAGACAGATGGTTTAATTTACTGTCACGGCACGCTCAAGACTCCCCTGGTCCACCGTCTCTCTCACTGCGGCCTTCTAAAACATGTAAACATCTTAGCTGGTGTCTGTTGAACATGCAAAGAACTATTCAAATCAAGTCAATTCAAACACATTATTAGTCAGCATAAAAAGGAAGTTAAGACTCGGAAGGCGAATAGACCAGAAAATGAAAACAAATATTGGATGGTAAAGTTCTTTGGCGAAGGCCCCGTCCGTTCACATTCGGAGGGTCACGGACTCTGCATATCCTGCCTGAAGATGAAGGCGGGGGTGTGTTCACTTGGATCACGTGGGTGTTCACATCATCATCTGTGAACTCAAACATGTGTAAGTAACGATCTTTTATACTCCAAATATTAGATAGAGATTGGATAGACCAGACAGTAATGAGTGACCGAACATAACATTGAGTCTTCCTGGCAGAACTTTAGGCTAAAGCTTTCATTTCTGATAGTATTTTCTATTGTGATGTATATCTGAGTGAAATGTCATCTTGAACAAGAAAAAATTTAGGGTGGGCTTGATATTGTCTATTGGAATTCATTGGATGGTTGTGGTTTGCTATTGGTCGATCTCGTGTGAGTGACAGGTTGTTCCACCCTCACGCCATAAAGATTAGGAGGGCACATAAATTAAAAAAAACAATGATGTGCACGGATAAATCATTTACAATAAATATTGCAATATTCCGTTAAAAAAAAGAATTGTCCATTTTAATTTCGTAGTGACTTTAAGAGAGCATGCAAGCTTAAAAGCCAATATTACAAATTTACTGTATTGTAGATTTGATTTTAGTTCTATTCAAACAGCTGACTTGAGTGGCAAAGCGTGACCGTGCATTTTCATTTCATGATTTCTAATGCTGAAGTGAAAATGCACATTCTTAGTTGGCAGTGTTGAATAAAGACCGCCTTGAGTTCGTCATGACAGGAGCAGAGAGACAGATACAGGATATCCATGACTATGCATCATCCTGTTTCACTACTGCTTATCTGGAGAATGCTCTCTTCAGCCACCACTCATACAAACTTCTTTACTGAATGTAAAAAACTGCAGATGAGGTGAACAAATAGGCCTCTTATTTCAGCTCAAAGTATGTCTGAATCCTCTGCCATGTAGTTGGGGATATGATGCAAGTTTGAAAAGATTAGACTGTGGATATGGACTGATTTAATCATCATACAGTGTCACCCAAACTGTATTTGGACATACTGAAAGAGATATTTCACTTAAAAACTCTGTCATCATTTACTCGCCCTCAAATTGTTCCAAACTTGTATGAATTTCTTTCTTCTAAACACAAAAGAAGATATTTTTAAGAATATGTGTAACCAAACAGATGATGGGCCCCATTGACTTTCATAGTATGGAAAAAAAATGCTATGGAAGTCAAGCTGTTTGGTTACCAACATTCTTAAAAATAGTTAGTAATAGTTAATGGATTACCTATCAATGATAAATAAATAGGCCTACATTTGTTACAGTAAAAAAAAAAAAGAATTGTATAAGTTTATTTTGTCATTGAACATCTGAGTCTGATGCCCCTCCCCCTTCGCTATGGTGTCCAAAATGTTGGCTGCGTCCGGAATCGCATACTCTCTTGAGTAGGTACTTATTTTGAGTAAGTAATTACTTCACTATTGCTAAAAAAGTAAGTTCTATGTAGTATGAAAGTGTGTAATGTAATCTGGACGTACTACTACATTTGCCATTTTGCCCTTATCACATGATCTACCAGCGTCAGTTGCGTCCCTTCACTGCCTTTCATAAATCCTCTCCCTGGCCTCATGGGATAGTAAAGTGTCCATCGTATGAACACTTCAGAATCTCGCTGGAAGAAGTAGGTCATCTGGGTAGGCTACTTTTTGCCTACTTTAGGAGTAGGCCTACTGTGAATTCAGACATACTTCTTTTGGCACATACTGTTTTTTCGCCTACTATGCGATTTCGGATGCAGCCAATGTATTTTTTATACTATATGTTGACTATTGCCATGTTCATTGTTTGTAATGTGACTCACTGGCATCAAAAAATAAATAAATAATAAATACAATTTTCCGTTAATTTAGTGCATCATCCGGGTAAACATTACTTGCGTCATAGAATAGCGCGTTTAGTACGCGAACGGAAAGCGCACGAAGCGAAGCAACGTAGTTAGTGAACTCTGAAGCTTGAAAATCAATTTTATTGGTCACTGAAATGCTTTAAAAAACTATTTAAATATATTAACTTATTTGTAAAAGAAAAGCCTACTTAGTTGAGAACCCCTCTACTTTTTTGTTTTGATATTCCCCCCTCATAATTCGCACCCTGACGTAGCTAAAATGCTACATTTTGCGGCCACTATATATTACGTCCTCTGGGTGTTCCGGGTGTCAAGTCAGCAGCGCAACATACGGAACATCTAAAGCAGGAAGACACAGTGAGAGAGAGAGAGAGAGAGCGAGAGGGAGGGCGCGGGGAGGGGAGAAATAAGAGGTGAAAGAGCGAATGAGGAGAGCAGCAGCACACGGATCAGTCACTCTCGGCTGGTGCTCCAACCCTAGAAACACCATCCATTCATTATATCGCCCGTGATTCTGCTATGCGCATCGGATGAGGAGACGCCACTTGCGCTTTGGTTTTGGATTGGTGTTTAATCTTGTACTGTGCATCGCTGGACAGGATGGAGCATTGGAGACAGTGTGCGTTATGGCTGATCAATTGTAAGGTGCTGCCACCGAACCATCGGGTGACATGGGAGTCCGCTCAGGTGTTCGACCTGGCGCAGACCCTGCGGGATGGGGTCCTCCTGTGCCAGCTCCTAAACAACCTAAGACCCCAGTCCCTCAACCTGAGGGAGATCAACCTGAGACCACAGATGTCACAGGTAAGGGATGCACGAAGGCAAGAAGTTGTATGTTTACAGTAAGAATAGAATAGACTCAATAATAACAGAGTTAAACATATTTGTTTTTTGGAAACATACGGTGTCATGTGTATGAAAAAGGCGATGTTACCGCTTTATAGCTACTTGCACGTGAACAATTTTGCAACAGAAAGTTGATATTTTGCCAATGCTGTACCGTTATTCGTGTGCTGAATTCTGTCCCCTATCGGTGAATGTGAGCAACGCAGTAACACTGTGAAGAGAGATTCTGATTTAAGGTGCAAAAGGAAATAGTACTTTTTAAAATATGATTAAAATAATGATATAAAATTCCAATCTCATAATAAAATAAAAATGTTAATTCTGGTCGGCTTCTCATTGACACCAACATGTTGAGGGCACACGACTATAATAAACATCAATAATAATAATATGTTTAATATATGTAGTAAGCCTACTTTCAGCCAGGGTTTAAGATGCTTTTCAAAATATAACAATACAATTATAAAGTAAAAAAACAACAAAAACTATTATGCTAGTACAAATAAGAGCTGGCTAAACACAAACAGAAAATTACTGAGTGCACCTTTAACATAAGGAGATTTTTTCCTTTGTAGTCTAAATAGCCGTCTATGAAAGAAAATGTATGTGAAATGATTCCAGCTAGCACAGTATGAAAAAAGTAATAGGGCTGTCATCAATAATTCGCAATTAATCACATCTCATGTAAAAGTTTGCGTTTATATAATATATATATATGTATATTATTATATTTATATATAAACATGTTTGTTGTGCATGTCTGTGTATGCACACACACACACACACACACATATATATATATATACATATATGTGTGTTGTGTAACAGTATACACACATATTCATAATAAATACAGACATAGTCATGATAAATATAAATATAATAATATATATGCACACACTTATATTATGCAAACACAAACTTTTAAGTTAGATGCGATAAATCGCGATTAATCGATTTGACAGCCCTGAATTGAACCTAATAAGACATAGTGCTTTTTGATGCATCGTTTGACCAAAAGCATGAATCTACAGCTTTTTGGTTCCGGTCAGGATCAGGGTCAGATGAAAGCTGTTTTAGTCTGGTCTCGTTCGCTGTACCCTGTCAGGTGAGAGCAGGATTAGTTTCAGTGTCTGCGGGAAGCTGCTTTATTGAAAACAGCGGCCTCTGAAATATGTCTCGTTCTATGTTTTCTCACACCATCTGCTCAAAGTCTGGACTTGATTTCATGTTGATGAATCATTTCACAAGAGGTGAAAGCTGCCATCAACACAGTGACATTTCATAGAACTGACAAATATAGCATTCACAGTCACATTTAACGAACTTTATTTTTAAGCATGCGGATGCCCAGTAACTGGACAGGCACTTTGCGTTACGTTTGTCAATGTGGTGCAGTCACAGTGAGCGGATTCCAAGAAGCATTTACAAAAAGTCAATCGAACTTTAGTCAATAGCTTTTAGTTTTCAAAACACAGGCCTTGTTCGGTTCACTGGTTTACTGACAATTAGAAAAAAACACAGTGTTATATACATTATATAAATATTCTGTGGAAGTTTGACATCTGATCAAATTGACGTCATTCTGGCTTTGAGGCATCCCCTTGCTTCTGGTTACATCAGATAGGCTGCTTTGTTTTCACTTGATTTGTTATATCACAGTTTCTTTTTTTAATACGTGATTTTCATCTGCACTGACATACGTAGATGTGTCTCCATTCACCAAAGGAAGAACTCCACAGAGAACTAACGTATGCAAAAAAGGGACAGAAAATGAGCAAATGGTCTGTGTAAACCAGTGTTTTGAGCGTGGAGGTGAAATTTCCATCTCTAAAGGGCAACATCTGAATCCTTGCATGAATTATTCATGACGTTTTTGGCAGCTATTTTATCAAAGACTCATTACAGCACATGGGACACAGACGCAGCCGTCCCAGGGGAACAGCCCAGACAAAAGCCGTGATGAGACCAAACTAAAAGCTGGAGTCCCCACCTCATCAGAGCACCTCCAGGGGCCCAATGGGGACTTTGGGTTTCCCTTCACCCCACGATAGGCGTGTAATTAAAATATAATGGCGAATTCGTCTCTGAATATTCTGCATTAATGTTGATATTCGGGGAAAGAAAGGGGGGTGTTTTTGTGTGTGTGAAGGAGGGGTTACACTTTTTTACAGTTACGTTTAGACAGGCAATTTTGAGGAAGATACCTTGAAACTAATTATATATGTACATGTAATTATACTGCCATTCTAAAGTCAGGGGTCGTAAGATTTCTTTTTAGATACTAAATACTTATTAGACTTAGAATGTTTACATTGTTAAAAAAAATATTTAAAATAAATGCTATTCTTTTGAACTTTCTATTCATCAAAGATATATAAAACTGCACAACTGTTTTCAACATTGATAATATAAGTAGTGTTTCTTGAGCAGCAAATCAGCATATTAGAATGATTTCTGAAGGGTCATGTGACAATGAAGACTTTAATAGCTGATCAACTTAAACTTTGCCATCATATATATATATATTTAACATAATTATATACTGTTGTTAAAATGTTTGGGCTCAATAAGATTTTGAGTGTACAGTTAAAATAGTAATATTTATTTTTCTTTTGATTTCTATTTTAATTTATTTATATAATTTAATATATTTAATGAATAATTTATTATTTCATAGTATATTATATAGGTAATCAGCATAGAAAATGAAACGGCAGTCTGTGGATTATATCTGGGCCTGCATATATTACAGTTTCAGAAGTTCAGAACGCAGGCAGGTTTGAAACGTGGAAGTGCAAGTTTGAGGAAGCCACAAAGCCAAGTGCCTTTCTCACGCACTGCGTTGATCAGACAGTGGCTGTGTTATGGGTTTCTTCCGTTTAACATGTGCACTTTTGTGAAGAGTGGAAGGAAATGGCAACAGGTGTTTGGCAGGCCGTCAGAACTTTATTTAGATATCAACAGATGTCAGTGAGAGTAAAGTCTGTAAGGTTTCATCATTAAACAGTGAAGTGATCTACAGTCGGTACATATGCAAATACTGTACGTAGCCCCTTTACTTTCATTCCCAGTTGTGCAAAGCGTACAAAACAAATGCCCGGTGAGTGAGTGTTTCACACGGTCATTGTAATGCCGGATAGTCACCGTCTCATCTCTAGGTTGGAGGGGGAAACACGAATGCCGACGCCCACTCGTTGGGCAGATAGATTCCGAGCATTGACGCTCGCTGGGGAAATGAGGAAATGGGATGGAGGAAGGAAATGAAACTTAACGTCCTCTAAAGACCCTTGACTGAGCCACGGTGAAACATCAGAACCTCTAGTGACTCTCTTTTTTCACCGAAACAGTCAAGCAACAAGCTCCTGTCTGAACACTGTCTCAGTCTTTGAATTCTCGCTGTAATACGATGTGATTTACAAAACGTACATGACAGATTCTGGGCCGTTTTTCCAAAATATTCTTTAATTTTTTATGTCTAGTGTCCATGGAGAATCTGGCCTCCTTGAATTACACATATACTGTACTTTACATAGACAGTGTGTTGAAAGCTCCATGTGAGAACCTAAAGGGGTCAGAGACTGGTCAGAGCATCATATGTGTGTGTTTGAATGTTTGAAACAGCTCCAGGTTTGTTTTAGTAATTCTCAGTGTCAGGCTATTTGTACATTTCAGAGGGGGGGTAGATGCATTGGTTTCCAGCAAACCAAAGTTTTGATATAGTGTACAAGAGGAATAACTAGACTGAAGAAAATATGATTGTGGTTGCTCATGCAAAAGTTGCATCATGATGTCAGTTACTGTGCAGTTTTGGATATGCGAGTGGTTGTCAGTATCCTGCACAATCTAAATTACAGGCACTCAATGTCCTGTTTGGTTTATGGATGGAAATTGCTTCTGAAAGATAAGAATGTGCTTGATTATTAAGAGAGTTAGAATTTAAAAAATAATTCTGAATTCAACTGGTAGCCAGTTTAGCGAGACGAGAATGGGTGTAATGTGATCGAACCTTCATCTGCCTGTCAACAACCTTGCAACAGCATTTTGAGGATTGGCTTACACACCATATAAAGAGTTACAGTAGACGAGATCAAATAAATAGATGATTGATCTGTTAAAAATGTTTTGCATAGTGAAGCACTGCACTGTGTTCTAGGCTATCACACAGTCTCGGAGCGCATCGGTTCGCAATAAATGCTGCTCTACACAAAATAATTTGTGAGTTTGACGCTTATAATGTGTTTTTATTATTATTAATTTGTAGGAATATTGATATATTATCACAAAAGTTTTGACCAAATTGTGCAGCCCTACAAACTAGCATAGCAAACCTGTAAAAATCCGCAGAAAAATCACAATTAGATTTCTCCCCCCCAATAATGTTGCTCTAAAGGCCCGTTCACACCAAGGATAACTATAAGGGTAAATATATTTTACAAATATCAATCTAAATATAAAAGAATATAAAGAGTCCACACCACAAGTATAACAACAATGGCACAGATAAATTATATTGCTGGTTAAATCAAAAATTTTTTCCAGCTGATGAATGATATAAACTTCAATCAATCAGAATCCATCCTGCTTTAAAGGCCTTAAAGAGGAAGACGACAAAACTGCAGCGCTCCCTTAATAAAGTTGGTGTGAACGGGCCTTGTCAGCCCTTTACTGACTGTTGTTTCATTTCTAGGTGGTTTGTGTGGTTATGTACTGGTAAGCGCATTAGTACATTATTTGAAGCCTTATTCGTGTCAGTAGCACAAATAGTGCAGTGTTACATGCCATCATTTAATACATAGGCTTGTTCAGATCCCTAGCCTAAAGAATGTTCAGTAGTAACACTGAAAGTCACTACATCACGCTACACGAATAAAACTATGCACAAACAGCATGTCATCATGCATATTAATGCACATTTTCAGGAGGCACAAATCTTTGCAAGGTCTAGTAAGTCCAGTCAGATTGCTCTCTCTCTCTCTCTCTTTGAAACTGACCTTTCCTTCTGTCACCAAGGTAACAGGCTCTACTGTAAATGGTTGGGGATCAGGATGAATAAAGATACTCTCTATAGACAGTGCGAATCACACATTTGCAGTTCAGATTGGAACTGCACAAATGGATTTTTGCACAGTAATGTGTGAATTACGCTGGTCACCAAGGGACACGTGCACGCATTAGGATTTGTAAATGAAGGCAGACGTTTCCATTCTCAGGCAGAGCGCTTTTGTTGCAGAAAATCTATGATTATTATGTTTGGAAAACCTACCCAGCACTCTTATGAGATTTGAATTGTATTCAGAACATTGTAAAAGCATTTACCGTCTGCGCTGGTGCCATTAAAGTGAACAGAGATGGTCATTAATAAGGAGATTTAATTGTAGTATCCAATTGTGCATCCATTTAAGTGGCCAATAAAACGGCAATATCCTATTTTGTGCTCACATGGCAGAATGACCTTTTTGATGATGACTACTTGGAGAAAGTGATCAGTCACGTAAATGCATGCACACATCCTGCAGCTGTACTGCAACCTTTACTTTAGAGTAGATCCTTAGCGGAGCAATGACATCACAGCGCACAATGAAATGGGCATTATCTTGTCTCAGTCAGGGTAAAAATAGCCCATAAACGGGAGCTGTAAAAATGCAGTGGCACTAGAAGAATTTCACCAGGATGTCAGAGAAGCACTAATATCAAATTTCATTTCAAAGAGCTGATGCATCTGTAAATTGAAGCTCCTGAAATAAAATAAGAGAATTGACATTTTGAGTGCAGTTAAAGTGCATTCAGACACAATCTGCCAAAACGTATCACATGGATTGTCATAGAGGACAATTTTAAGCTCTTTGTGAATAGAATAGTCCTACTGCTTCCTTTAGAAGTTACACAAGTACACAAACATAACTTGGCATGTGCCCTACAGCATGGATCAGATTTGTAGTCTGGCTTCTGGAGGAAAAATGCTGTAATTTTTGTTGTTGTAATTTTAGTGGAAAAAGAGGGTGCTACAGTAAAATCAATAAATACTACTACTATTAGCTCCACCAATAATTATAATTATAATAATTGGTTATCTGTAAATGTACTATGGTAAATTGTATGGGACAATACATTATGTACATTATATACCAGTTAAATTACTTAGACAATACCTGGAATATTGTTGAAATAGTAAGTAAACTTAATTTCAATTAAATAAAATCAAATGTCACTTTTTCAAACTGATATGTATTATATTAAAATTATAGTAATGCATAATTCCATTTACAGTAAAACTATAGAACTGTAATTGCTATAATAATAAAAAAAAAAATTCATGCATGTATGCGATGCATGTACTTTTATAGTAAAATATTGTTGAAAGTTTTCTTTGCAAGTAAAAAATGTCACCTTGAAAATGACGACATCACATTTGATTATATTTAATTTAGTCTTTTTTACTGTAAATGGACACACATATCATAGTATGTACNTACTCAAAAAAAAAAAAAAAAAAGAAGCATGTTAGACAATAACAAGTGTGCAGTTGTTAGACCTTATGTTTAATTTAGAGAGTGGTGTCTATTTTGTGTGAATAAAACTCTGTTCAATTTCTTGTAGTGTGTTCTGTTTTGTGCTGTTCTTCTGTTTGTGGTAGCACTGGCTGTGTGATACTGACCATCTCTCACATTGCCCTGACGGTTCACTTCTCCCAGTGTGGTGTGCAGTAACCCGTGTGCACTGCCCTGTGAAGGGCAATTCACCACGGATCTGCCAGTGATGACAATTTAGCCACCAGCCAGTGTTTGTCCGTTTTACAAAATGCGATGCCATGTGTGCGGTTCAGAGCAAGTATCCATACTTGATACGAACAATCAGTTGTTGCATCGGAAATATGCTAAGAAAATCTATAGGATGCATGTATCCAAGGTCAACTTCGATTTCTTAGGGGTTAGAATATTGCTTTGTTAAACACCAAACTGCTATGAGAAAACGCTACATACAGCTGAAATATTTTATATATAATTCAATAAGATGCTAACAAAAATGTAAGCTTTACCCTTAAGTTAGGTAAATAGATTGTCTGACATACTGTAGATGTTTAGCTGAAGCTTTTAAGTGACTTACTGACCATATTACAGGGACAGTTTCCCTGGAGCGCTGAAGGGTATGATGGGATGGTGATAGATCATACAGTCGATCAGTTTGAACCTGTACCTTTTCAGCTGCTAGTTTAGATCTGTAACCACCAGGGTTTTGCTTCATTTTGAATGGAAGTATTGACTCTCTTTGAAATCATGAGTGTGAATTTGAACTGAATTGGCCAAACCCCATGTAAAGTTTAATTGAAATTTGAATGACAGGGAGAGTATCTATCTATCCATCCATCCATCCATCCATCCATCCATCCATCCATCCATCCATCCATCCATCCATCCATCCATCCATC
>JAPMNU011392348.1:0-10235 GCA_029874995.1 Alburnus alburnus
ACTCCTTGATTCTGCACAAATCACATAGGCTAAACAACATAATTTTGCTTCAGAACGGCAGAATTCATCAAAAGGTGACAGGTCTTTGGGGCACTATTAATTTTGTACCTAAAAATAATCGTGGAACTGAATTATCAAATGCAAAAACATTTTAAAAAAATTGTCTTTTGGAAGTTAATCAATCCTGGCTCAAAAACCTGAGGGGGCACACCCTCGGTTTGAAAAGTTGCGAATTTAACTTATGGGCAAAATTGGAATGTCACACAAGGGATAATGTAAATCCAGCCAGTTGTTATCTCAGAATAAACACAGACAGGGTGATCAGGCCCCAGACGGGAAGCAGAGTTTCTGTGTAACTTTTGCCATATTTTCACACTAAAAAATTTGCTTTGGTAATCCTCTTTTACCTTTGTCCTCTTTTGTACAAAGAAATAAGCCTTCTGACATTTCTCTCCTACGTGGTTGCCTTGTTGTCAGCAAGTCTGTGAATGATTCAATGGGCTTTTAATTGTCGAGAAATTACTGGTATTTAAATGTTTGGTTCAACATACTCACCTGTTGATCAAAAATTGCCTGACTTGCACCAGAAACGTTTTATTTTCAGGAGGGTGCACTCATTTTTGCAACACAACATTTTATCAATTTGATAAGAAAATCTTCCTGATTAATATTGACATGCTTCTCATTTGATCAACCGGACTTGCTGGAACGGAACACTAATATGTCTTCTACGTAAAAGTATAGTATTTGCTGAATTTGTGTACTTTCGACAGAGTGTACTCATTTATGCTGAGTACTTGTATAAGCCTTTGTGTCTGATACCCTGTGTGCTTCTATTCCAGAAAATTCACAAATATACAGTACATACACGCAAACTAATACAAACAAGCAATGCAACTATAGTTTTGTACTCCAAATCCATACATTTAACATGTTGTGCTCATGATGATTAAAAACACAATTAAAATCTGACTTCATAATTCCTTGTTTTTTCCTTTATTTTCAATTTACATTAATTAAAATCGTAACAAAACCAGAACCAAACAGAGAGAACAAACAAACAAAAAAAGACCAAGATCATAATAATATTAATTATAACAAAAATATACACACCCTCATACACACACACATCCTGCTCAGTGCTACGGCGATCCTTTGGGAGCAAAATTCCGGCATTGCCAAAAGAGTCCCTCTGTCTTTTGATCATCCCGCGTAGTTCCGCATCCTCTGAGCAGGCTGTGTGTGTTGAATGAGGCCAGTTAGGGAGTGGGATGGTCTGGGAATTCTGGGAAATACTGACTGATAGATCAATACTAATAGCACCTTCTGAAGATGGACTGAGCCGTGCCGGGGTGTCTTCCTGACGTTTCTCGAACCCCATGCTGCTTTCGTTCACATCCAGATTTTAACTTTGTTTTTTCCTGTGTGAGGTAGCTTTTCTTGAAAAATGAAGATCATGCAAATAAACAAAAAATAGAAATGCTTTCCAAATTTTATTAGATTTTTTTTCTTTTTTGCTATTATGTTAAGGGACCAAAACTTCCTTGTTTGGGCGATCATGAGAAAAAAATATTGATTTACAAAAAAAAAAAAAAGAACAAAAAAAAAGAAAAAGAAATGGAACTGCACTTTCCCCAAAAAATTGTAGGTGTGTATAGGCACATGCTCACACACACAAACACATAATTGTGAAAATATATAGATCTGGCTGCTTCAGTAAAGACTGAATCAAGATTTTTTTTTGTTATTATACACAGTAAATATAAACTTATTCCCTCCTCAGGTTTAACATTTCACAAAATCTTGCATAATGTGATGTTTTCTTCTGAGTCACAGTCAAGAGGCAGAAGGAGGGGTGAAGTGGGACTGGGTATGGCCGTTTTCTTTAGTGGGAGGGACTACTGTGGTATCCAGCCATGATGCTGTACAGCATCACCCACCCATCCACCCACCCTCCGCAGGATGTGATGACATCAAGCCATGTTTCTGTCTTTCATTGATTCTCTTATTCTTCTTGTTGCGCTCACTTATTCTGTCCCCCTCTTGGCTCCCGTCAGGAGGAGGCGCTGCACTGAGGACTTGTGGGAAACATGGCTGGATTTCAGAGGGAGAGACTATTTGGGGCAGTCCCATTTAGCGATGGTTTTCCTGCACACTAAACATGGACAGCACGACTTTTTGTGTTTTAGAGAAAAAAAACTTTCGTCAATTTTCAGATTTCTTTTCTTTTCTTCCATATTTCGTTATTTGGAGAGTGTATTGCATCCTCACAGTTATTGCTCGTCATTGGTATTTTTCCATGTCTTATCTCAATCCACATATGTTTTTGTTTTGTTTTTTTTACAAGAAGCAGACTGCACCAATGTCCACTCCAAACTCCTGATCTGCTCCTCCGATGTCCATTGGAGCAATGTCCACGATGGGCAGCCTGGATGTCTTCTGAGTTTTGTACTCAATCACAGTCTTGCCCCACTGACCAGTGTGCTTCTGTAAGACAGCAGAAAAGCCATGTAAGTAGGGGTCAACACACATTTTTTATTGTTTTTTAAAGAAGCCTGCTTACGATGCCTGCATTTGTTTGTAAAAAAAAAAAATAATAATAATATTGTGAAATATTATTACAATTTAAAATAAGTGATTTCTATTTTAATATATTTTAAAATGTAATTTATTCCTGTGATGGCAAAGCTGAATTTTCAGCATCAGTCTAATATGCTGATTTTGTGCTCAAGTAACATTTATTATTATTATTATTATAATCAATTTTGAAAGTAGCTGATATGTTTTTTTAGGATTCTTTGGTATATTATATGGTGTGATTTACCTTGCAGCCATCCTCAATCACGCCATATGTAAAGCGGCTGTTGCCCTCTGCTCTGATCTCCACATCATTGGAGCCCTGCAGCAGAACGGCCTTCTTCAGGTTTCCTGTGGCTTGGTCCATGTAAGCCACACTGTTCTTGCAGTGGTAGGTGATGGTCTGAGTGGCCTCAGTAGACAGCAGTCTCAGGAAGTTCAACTGGATGCTGGTAGTACTAGGAGTCTGGCTGCTATCAGCATAGCTGAACTGTTAGAAAAGTGAAAAAAATGTGTTTTACTTAAAAAAACTGGTCATTAATATCACTGAAAGGTTAAATGTAACACTAGAAAAATAGATGGCAAACTGGAAAAGAGGGAGTATTTCAGCATAGCTCCTTGTCCCTGCTGATTCATGATTTGCTGATTTTCAGCACCATGGACCAGCAGAAATTCAGAACTGTGAACAGCTCCCCAAACCAGCTGTGATCTCAACCACATGATTGAAATTTGCAAGGACTCAGGCTGGCTTTGGAACAACTGTTCATAATCAAATACAAATGTGCCTTTTTGTAGTACTGTACACCTTTAAACAGACTTTTTATGATTTCTTTTTATGTTTTGTTTTGTTTGTGGTCACATAACTAAAATTTAAAGTGAACATCTCCAAAATGAAAGGATAATACTCACGTGGAATCCACCATTCATGCTCTCTCCAAACCACACGTGTTTCAGCCCCTTGCCCTTACTGCTCCACCAGTTCTTGCGTGGGATTTTGGGAGTGCTGGGCTTCACACAGGTCTCTCCAGTCTCCATATTACAGAAGACTTTGATGGCATCAGCACCGCTTCCAAGGTTAGGATCAACCCAGTAGTCACCTGTGGATTGGGACCAAACATTCAAGTCAAGTCACCTTTATTTATATAGTGCTTTATACAATATAAATAGTTTCAAAACAGTCAAAACAAACTTCATCAGATATGAAACAAACTAAAATTCTGCTAAAAAGACAATTGTCAATATTCAGTTCATGTCAGTTCAGTGTTGGTTGAGTTCAGTTCAATAACTGTGTAAAGTTCATCAATTATTTATGAAACAAGTTCAATTCAGCTATGAGCAGCTGTACAGAAGACAATTGTGCCGTTATTCAGCTCATTTCGGTTCAGGGTTTGTTCTCATCCGATAATGTCAATGTAGTCAAATCGATAATACTGAATACTAAGTGTCTTTTAAACTCCAACCAAAAGTGACAGTGCCAAGGAACATGAATTCCATCAGGTGACAGAAAACCAGGATCAGTCACAGGGCCAGTTCTCCTCTGCTCAAATGAACGAATGTGAGTAATAGTGAGTATCATTCAAGCAAGTGTGTTTGACTGTTTTGAGCCAGGGTGTCCAAACTAGGTCCTGGAGGGCCACTGTCCTGCAGAGTTTAGCTCCAACTTGCCTCAACACACCTGCTTGGAAGTTTCTAGTATGCCTTGTAAGACCTTGATTAGCTGGCGCAGGTGTGTTTAATTGGGGTTGGAGCTAAACTCAGAATGAAAGTGGCTCTCCAGGGGCAGGATTGTAGTGATGGATCATTTTATCATTTTTATCATTTTTGAGCGAGATCAAATGAGCGAGTCATTTCTTTCATTTAAGTGGCTTTATATGTTATTCTTTTAACAGCCAAATTCCCTGAACACATCTACGCAATCTTGATCATATTCTGAATTAAGAAATCATTGTAAAACAGCCAAAGAAAATTTACTGGGAACATAAATATTTACTTTACCTTCCGAGTCTTTCGTTCATTTGTCATGTGAAAGACGCAATGAACGGATGGTTCATGATTGACCCATCACTACTGGATTGGACACCCCTGGTTTTGAGCATTTGGAAGCTCTGTCGTGATGCATATGAACATTCTCCTAATGTAAACATTTTTCTGAATCATTTCTTCTTCATTTCTTACCGCTCTTCCATTCAGGGTGGCAGAGTTTCAGGTCTCGGCAGGAGCGTGCAGGTTTCTTGCGGGAGCCATCTGGGCTACGGATGTCCTCGATCTGGCTGTTGATTGACTTCAATGTGGCATCCACCTCCACATCATGTTGTCTAAGAGAGCTGGAGGCCTCGTCAGCACGCATGTAACGCAGAGGATCGGGTCCTTTCTCAGTCTGAGCCAGCCCAGCGAAGGCAGACATGTCAATGCCAGGGCCAGGGGGACCAGGAGGACCAGGAGGTCCAGCGTTACCAGGTGGACCCTAAAGAGAGCAGAAAGGAAGAAAAATTAATCAGACATATTCCATTCAATATGAATGTCTGTGAATATTTCAGCTGCACTCACACTTGGGCCAGTCTCTCCAGAGCGTCCACGAGGTCCAGGTGGTCCAATGGGTCCAGGCTGACCGTAAGAACCGTCCTTACCAGCTGGTCCAACAGGTCCGGAAGGTCCCTATTGCAAATAAGATGGGTTAAAGACACCATTAGTAATCCATCTGAGCATTGAAGTTTCTAATTTGTGGTTCTCAGCAAGTTTAAGACAACAGAACTGACACTCACCTTAGCGCCAGTTGGTCCAGAAGGTCCGGCAGCACCCTGGTCTCCAGGAGAACCCTTTTTTGAGCAGACACAACAGAGTTGTTAGCATATCTCATATCACTGCTTTACCATTATAGCCTGTTTGTAAAAACTAAGACTTGTAAATGAGACTCACTGGAGGTCCTGGCAGACCCTGCAGACCGGTGAATCCTCTGTGTCCCTTCTGACCTCTTTCTCCAGCTTCTCCTGCCTCACCCTTATCACCACGAGGTCCTTGGGGTCCCTGATGCAGAGAAATGGAAAAGGTCCAGCAACATGTGAGCAACTACAACGTGATATACAGTAAAGCCACAAAAATGACTTTAAATGTGACTTTAAATTAATAACATGTTTAACTTGAATTAAACCAGATCATTTAGATGTTACCACATGAAGGACAATTTTTGCATTTTAACTAAATGGAGTTTAGGAGAAAAAAACTGAACTCTTCTGGTCAATTTACTGTATTTTCTTCTTAGCTATACATTGTAAGCATAATATATTTTGAAAATGGCTATTTTGAGGATTTAAAAGCTCAAGCTGAGTATTTTTAGCTTTATGTTTTGGTATACAAGCTTAATAAAAGGTACTTACAACCATGCCTCTAGCTCCAGCTGATCCAGGGGGGCCAGCAGGTCCTTGTGGGCCCTTAAGAAAGTAAACAAGATGGTAAATACATAATAAATAAAATTACTTCATGTAATATAAGTGGTAAACATTTCTAAAGCTTTTTAGCTCTGGGCCTTTAATCTTCATAAGGATAGTCTCTTGCACATCATCCTACAGGTGATTTTTCTTGAGGGAAATGATGTAACACTAATGTGTTTTGATTAACACAATTAGTAGGGTTTTGTTGATTGAAATATAAGACCATAAATTTATCCAAAAATATAATTGTGATATTTTAACAAAGAGTGTCAGAATTGAGGTAATCAGAATGGTCATCATTGGTGATTTGAATAATGGTGGCAATAATTGTCATGCAAGCAGTAAATATATTACTGATTTGTATTTCTGTCCCCTAGATGCAAATGTCATGCATTCTTGTATCCAGAAGATACGTTGTTTGTATTATTGAAAATTTGATTTCTTAAGTTTATGTACTCACATTCTCTCCTCTGTCTCCCTGTTTGCCAACTGGACCAACGGAGCCAGGAGCACCAGGGGCACCAGGAGCTCCGGGAGCGCCAATCGGGCCAGTGTTACCACGCTCACCCTAGAGAAGAACAAACCAAATACATTATGTGTTTCAGCTGGCTGGAAATCCATCGGTGTATGGACTAGCCACCATTTTGTCCAAAATTTTAGACAGATAAATTACTTAAAATGAATAAGAAATATTTAACATTTTGCCAAATAATCACATTTACTATATATTAAATAAGTCATTTTAAAATTCATTTTTCATAGTTTTCCCAGTAATTTAGAAATGAAAAAGAAAATACAAAAAAAGTTAACTTGACCTTTGGACCTCAGTGTATGTGGTAAATAGTAATATATTGTTTACTTGTATGGAATTTTTAAGACTTCTTTGTGATTTACAAAGATCAGAGGGCAATAAAAATGTATTATATGTGTTTGTTTGTTTCCTCACCTTCACACCAGTAGCACCATCTCTACCAGGTGGACCATCAGATCCAGGATTACCCTGAAGACAAACAGAACAGATGAGTGAGATCTGGTCTTGATATGGTTGTATTATATATATTGGAGGAATCTGAACTTCACTTCAGATCTACTTTTGAGTCAGATGAATCCAGTCTAGTTTTGCCTTGTTTTTTTCATGTATGTGTTTTTTACCTCACGTCCAGTCTCGCCAGCAGGTCCAGTCAATCCAGGAGGTCCAACAGGGCCAGGAGGTCCACGGTCACCAGAAGAACCAGATGCTCCCTGTTTGCCAGGCTCACCCTGAGGTACAAATCATTAGTGTTAGATTAGTGACATTCCATCAGTATTTAATTATATCACCATCAGTACTTAATAATGATTTTAAGAAAAAAAAATGTTTAGATATGATGTAAGCTAAAGATATGTAAGTGGCCCATTAAAAGAGGCATTTTTAATATTAATACTTAATGGCCTTAGATTTAGCCAGGATTAGTCCTTAGTTCAATTAAGATATTTAAGTAGCTTTTATAAACGTGCCTTAGAAAAAAAACATTACTGGTGTGCATCTTGAGACAAAATAATGGCACTGACATATTTTAAGGTATGTCAGTGTAAGTTGCTTTCAGTTAAAGCAGCTCAAACATGCATTTTAGTCTGGGACTAGCTTAAGCCTTGTCTGTGAAACTGATAGATAAACACTAAAGTCTATGCTAAAATGTAAAAGAATGAGAGATTTTCAAGTGGAAATTATGTTTCTTGTGGGTTTATCTACTTACAGAGGGTCCTGGGAGTCCTGGGAATCCCCTTTCACCACGCTGACCAGGCAAACCAACAATACCACGCTGACCAGCAAGACCAGCAGGGCCAGAAGGACCATCAACACCCTACACAGTAAATAGCGAGAGAAGAAAAATTAGGAATACAGTAAGGAAAAAATGGAGCTGTGCTGAATACACCAGACAAATTTGCCTTGGGTGCTAAAATGGGCATGTATGAATCTGAGCCTTACAGGAGGACCATCCACTCCAGGCTCTCCCTTCTCTCCAGGTGAACCAGGAGCTCCACGCAGTCCAGCATCTCCTGCTCTGCCTGGTGGACCAGCATCACCACGAACTCCCTTAGGACCATCCTTACCAGCAGAACCTGCAGGGCCAACAGGACCAGGGTTACCCTGAGAGGAGAGGGAAAAATAAGTGAAAAAATATTTAGATTTTAGATTTGGATAATACAGTCTAGTCTATCAATTTAAACTAATTATGGAGGAACCATAGGGGAAATGTCTGTGATTTTGAGGGACTTACATTGGGGCCAGGTGGTCCAACTCTTCCTGCAGCACCTGGGAAACCAGTGACACCCTACAATGGAGGAACATATTTTTGTTGAAAAAAACAATGCAGTCTAATATCTTTACTTTCAAAGGAACTAGTAAATATGAAAAAACAAATAAAAAGTTATTGCTCATGACTAATTTACTTATTTAGTAACTCACAGGGGCTCCTTGGGCTCCACGTGCTCCCTTGGGTCCTGTAACACCAGTTGGGCCCTGAAATTAAGCAGTGAACATTGATGAGCCAAATATTATCATTTCATCCAGGTAAAAACAGCACAAAGTTGATGCACTATGCTAAACTCTCAATTTATTTATGCAGACAATGACAAAGATTTCGAAAATGTCATGTGGCAATAACCAAAACCAAACTGCTTTCTAAAAACAGCCTCTTTCAATTGAGTATCAGTGTAAAACTGATTTACAAAGTGACAGTGCCTCAAAGTAGCATTAGATGCTGAGGCGAAGACCCTTACCACTGGGCCGGGTGCTCCGGATGGTCCTTGGGGTCCAGGGGCTCCACCATCACCTTTCTGTCCTGACTCACCCTGCTCTCCCTTAATTCCAGGCTGGCCATCAGCACCCTGAGGAGAGGGAGAGATGAAAGGTTGTAACCAGTTTTGTCTTTCTCATAACTGAATGCTCTAAATTTCAGTTTAAATACTAAATTGACATTCCCTAATTGATTATTTCACATTCCACTGGGCTAATTGAGAAAGTCAAATTGTAGGAACAGAGAATTGTACATTTTGTACATTGTGCCAAAAGAGTATTAAGTTTTGTAGCAAATCTGTGGAATGTTCAATAGATGTGAAAATGAGGACATTAATTGGCACATTGTTTTTCTCATCATTTTATTTGCCTTTTATGATGCTCTTTAAAATGCCAAGATCTGTCCATCTTTTCATGTCAGAAAATATTTAATTTTGAAAGGAATGCATAAAACAATGTATAATGGTGCTAGTGGGTATATTTGTATTTTATTAGTATTCGTGTCTCACAGAATATCCCTTTATATTCACAATGTTATTAATTGATTGTTGTTGTTTTTTCATTTTTATTTGAATGAATTTATAATGGAAATGATATTTTATGATAAATGACAGTCTATAATATTCCATCACAATTTTGCGCATTTTGTAACAGTGTTTCTACTTACAGGGGGTCCAGCAAAGCCAGCAGGTCCGGGTGCACCAATCTCACCACGATCACCCTAACATGATGAGAAAAGAATGATAAACAAGAAGAAAACTGAAGATAACCTTTAGACTACACACTTGACAAAACCACAAACTCCATTAGAACTTCTTTTTGCTGTCTAGTTGTAATGTTAATGAATTACACTAATCACATTGAATAAAAATGTAACAAATGTTTTGCTTACAGGGGCACCACGAGAACCAGGAGCACCATTTGGGCCAATGGCACCAGTTTCACCCTGTGAGAGAAGAAAAAGAATAGTGAATTAAACAATACCCTCAAATAATTTCAGCATACAATCAATGGTGGAAGACCACAGCAGGGATGAGACATTCACCTTTGCGCCATTGGGACCAGAAGGACCAGGTGGACCAATTGGACCAGTCAAACCCTGACAAAAAATGACAGAAACATCATTACTTATAATGAGTAAGAAAAATGCAAGTAATTTCCTTACATTTGCTGTATATATAGCACTTACTCTTGAACCATCTTTGCCAGGAGCACCTTCGGGTCCTTTCTCTCCGCTGTCACCCTAGTAAATGAGACATTCAATAAGTCATTCAATCATTCAGTAGGCTGTTCATAAGTAATATGACATTAGGTTGATAATCACTGAGAGTTTTGTACCATTGTACCATTTCTAAAGACACTTACTCTGTCACCTTTAGCTCCAGAGATTCCAACAGCTCCTCTCTCACCAGGCATGCCCTGCAGACCGGGAGGGCCCTGAACTCCAGCAG
>JAPMNU011392446.1:0-12622 GCA_029874995.1 Alburnus alburnus
GGTCAGATGGCCCAGTCTGTTGTGATTGGTCTACTCTGCTCTGATTGGTCAGATGGCCCAGTCTGTTGTGATTGGTCTACCACTTACAGAGCTTGTCGGAAACCAAATTCAAAAACCTGAATTTCAGCTCCAGAAAACAGCGTATTCTCCATGTCAACAACATGAACCAAAGTCTTCCAGGTCTCAGCTACTCGGTGTTTGAGGGTCAAAATAGACGTTGTTAGTGAGCAGCCAATGTAGACATAGGAATTACTAACGACTCGTTTCAGGCAGTTCAGAATCGCTTCTTTCTTTTAGGAGACAAAAACTCATGAAAGGCAATATTCGAAAAAGCACAATAGGCTCACTTTATAAAAGGCCACAATTAGGCATTTTTGCAGAATAACAGCAAAGTTTTTAACATTTTTATTCTATAAGCATGGACTTGCCAGACTTGCTGCGGCCATGGAAAACCTGCAGATGACTGGGGATTGTAAAATTGTACATTAAAAAGTCATGAAAATCTATACTAAAATGTATATTGCAATTACACTTTTTAATAATGCTTGGATTGAAAAAAATTCAACAAATTTTCAGTGCAGTCTCTTATAAAATGATCTTTAATAATCTTTATACAGTAATCATTAATGCCTGGAAAAGTCATGGAATTTGACAACACACTCTGGACAGTAGGAATCTCTCTCTCTGTCTCTCTGTCTCTCTCTAATAAATAATATAATATATTTAATAGCAGTGTTTTTTTACAGGCTCCAGTTCAAGATGCTGAGCTTCCTTTGGGAGCAGAATCCTCTGGAGTCCATCATCAGGGCCAGGATCCTGACATCAGTCCCTGTGTGTCATGTCAAGAGGTGAATTATTCTCTTTGACTTGCAGCTGATACATTTATGATTTATTCTTATACTTATTCCTTATGCCTTTACTGTAATTGTAACAATACTGTGTTTTTGGTTTGCAGCCTAGGAGAAATTTGGCCTCTTTCCCTACATATGTTGATGGTAAGTTTAAGGAAACCAGACTCTTATGATACTTGTTAAATAAGACTCATAAGGAATTTGTTATCCTGCATTATCTTGTAAGATTGTAAGCCATTTGAATTTAAGGCTGTGACCCATGAAGCTTGTCAAGAATGTGTCCAGGATATATTTCTCTTTTTTAAACACGTTGGCCACAATTATTGGCACCCTTTTATTCAATACTTTTTGCAACCTCCTTTTGCCAAAATGCCAGCTCTGAGTCTCCTATAATGCCTGATGAGTTTGGAGAACACCTGACAGGAGATCAGAGATCATTCCTCCATACAGAATCTCTCCAGATCCTTCAAATTCCCAGATCCATGTTGGCGCTTCTCCTCTTCAGTTCAGCCCATTCACTTCCTATAGGGCTCAGGTCAGGGACTGGGACGGTCACGGCTGAAGCTTCATTTTGTGTTCAGTGACACATTTTTGTGTTGATTTTGATGTTTGTTTTGGATCGTTGTCCTGATGGATGATCCAACCCCGGCCCATTATACGATTTCTAGCAGAGGCCGTCGGGTTTGGATTTTTTTTTTATCTGTTGGTATTTGCTAAAATACATCAGAGGTGCAAAGTCCAGGTTCAGAAAGTAAAAGTCCTCCTCAGTATTTTGTTCCAATCTCCTGGATTTGCTAATTAGCACAGTTTTTCAGCCAGGAGATGTGAAATCAGCTGGCTGAGTTCATGGGTGGAATAAACATATGGCAGGACTTTTACTTTCTGACCCCTGGACTGTACACCTCTGGAATCCACGGTACCATGCATCTGAACAAGAAGCCCAGGACCTCCAGCAGAAAAAAAATAGGCCCTCAACATTAAAGATCCAGCAGTGTATTTAACCGAGGACATGGAGTACTTTTTATCCCTGTTTGCACCAAAACCATCGGGTGGGTTTGCTGCCAAAAAGTTTTTTTTTAGCTTCATCTGACCACAGAATCTGGTCCTGTTTGAAGATCCATTCGTGTCTGACAACTGAATATGCTGGAGTTTGTTGTTGGAGGAGCGAGGAGCATTTTTCTTGAAACCCTCCCAAACAACATGTGGGGATGTAGGGGTTGTTTGATCATTTTTTTAGGCTTTCTGATCCCAAGACTCAACTAATCTCTGCAATTCTCCATCTGTGATCTTTGGAGAGTCACTCAAACTCTCCTCGCTGTGCATTAGAACGATATAAACACACATCCACTTCCTGGCAGATTCATAAAATCTTTAGTTGATTGGAACTTCTTATTTATGTTCCCTGATGATGGAAATGGGGATTTTCAATGCTTTAGCTGTTTTCTTACAGCCACTTTCTATTTTGTGATGCTCAACAATCTTTTGCTGCACATCAGAACTATATTCTTTGGGTTTACTCATTGTGATGGATGATTAAGGGAATTTTGCCTTTGTGTTTCCTCATATTTATACTCAACAAGAAGTCATAGCCGGACAACTTCATGTTCCTAGTCACCCTGGTGTGCTAAAAAATGTAAAAATGAATGGGAATATGCTTAAGAAATATTTGACTCATACAAATTTCTAGTTGTGAAAATAATTGTGGCCAACGTATTTCGGAGAAAAACAATTATTTCATATGGTGACCCCCCCCCCCCGCCCCACACACTTTCAAGTCTTTTACTTCTATGAAAGGTTAGATTTTTGTAATTTTTTAATGAATATTAAAAGGATAAACAATGCAGATTATATTTTACAGCCATCTTTGATCATATTTACCAGGGGTGCCAATAATTCTGACCAACTATATAGACATATTTATAAAAAATAACAACTGTTAAAAACCACTAAAACACACAATACCACAATATTAAAACTTATAAATATAAAAATATAAAAACTGATTCAAAATATTAATAAAAACTATAATATTATCTCAATAATACTAAAATAACTGATAAATACAAACTTATTTTTAACACGCTTACATTTAAGTATTTTTTTTGCATATTTAGATTTTCATGACAATTAACCACATTCCTCCTCAGTTTCCATTACCATTATGCAAAATAAATAAATAATTGTAAAGTATTTTTTCAACATATTTGTAATTCTGCTTTTATTATGAAAATAAATGATATTAAAAATGACAGGATGATTTTCATTACAGTACACCAGAACTGAGGTTCCAGTGAGAATTAAGCACGAAAGTAAAACACTGAGAGCATTTACAGTGATGCGAATCCTAAAATAATGCAGAGCATCAGGTTCAGTGTTCTGCCTTCCCTATGGTCTGCCTGTTTCCACAGTTCCTGGCCCATGTGACCCTGAGGATTTGATTGACGGCATCATTTTTGCCGCAAACTACCTGGGCTCCACCCAGCTGCTGTCAGAGAGAACGCCCACGAAGAGCGCGCGCATGCATCAAGCCCAGGAGGCCATGAGCCGCGTCCGGGTGAGAACACACACACCCATACACACAGACCAGATGCTGTTTCTCTGGCGGACTAATTATTTGATGCTCCTGTCTGTTCTCATTTTAGAGCGTGCTCAAACACGCACACACCAATACCTAACTCAATCACCAATATACTGATTCATCGAAGGTTATGTGAGGTTATGGATGAAAAACATGTCACATACATCTCTGAATATCTAGCCTCTTAACAAACAAATGTGAGTGACAGGTAGTTGATTCTGAGAGTCAGTTTTTGTCTCCGGGCCCGCTCATGTCATTCTGATCAGAGCTGAAATTTTGATGGTGTTTCCTAAAAACCATCAGCCTATCACAATACCATAACATCCCACGCACCCCGTCCCCCCTTCAGCCAAATTATCCCGTGTTATTTCATTTGGGCGTATCCATCTTTTCCAAACCAATGGCATTGCGTCTGAGCTGCCCACCATGCCCTTTTATGTTTGTAGGCTTTATTTGACCGTTCTCTGTGTTTATTTGTCCCTTGCCGAGCAGACAGCCCAGACACAGGCCAAAATCAGAAATAAGGTACGGTATTTGTTCCTGTAGACATGCAGGTCTTTAGTAAGATTGGTACCTGCAGTATTTATGCTGTTCTTTTTCCTTTGTCTTAAATCAAAATGTGTTGTTTGACTGGCTTTTATTTGATTACAAGTACCAATGGATTCAAATGTAACAGCGTCTCTGATGGTGGACTAGAGAGTGGTGTATTTGCTAGTGCAGGAAGTGATGCGCTGCTTTAAGAGTGATAACAGTTTTTCTTGGCTCACGATATCAGCAGGGCACTGAGAGTGGGCCGCCGTCCAGCACAGAAGTGGACCTCTTCATATCAACGCAGAGGATCAAAGTGCTCAGCGCTTTCACACAGGTGCAGAACACACTTTGAATCACTTTCATGCTGGTTTCACTTTGAATTTTCTCTTTAAAAATGCAGTGAACGGCTTTGCATGTCGTGTGCTAGACGATAGGCGAACAGGCTGGTCCTCATTGTTGCTTATTCTAGCCAAAAACTGTTTTTACGACATCATTTTCAACTAAAAACGGAAAACCTTTAATGCGTTTTGGCTGTTCATTTACACAACAGCAACGTTTTGGGGGCCTAAAAAAGCAAAAAGGGTTTTCAAAGTGCACGTTTTTGACAACGATATCGTTATCGTCTCCATGTAAACTACAAAAATGACAATTTGTGAAAACGGTGACATCATGCGCATGTGTATGTATTGTTCAATCTATAGACGTTTTTTTACAAAGTGACATCGCCATCTACTGGCCTGGCATTAATAATACAGCATTTTTAGCCGTTTTCGTGGATCCATGTGAACGGGGAACGTTTTGACAACGTTGTCGCATGCAAAGGAAAAACCTTTTGGTTTTTAGTACATTGTTGTTGTTTAAATGTGAAATTAGATAGTCTGAGCGACACAAGTACATTGGAAATGCAATTCATACATGCAATGATTTAAATACTTTTAAAGATGACATGATTTATTTATTAATTTATTTTGATATTTTTATTGGAGCATTAAGTAAAAATGTTCAGGTTGATATGACTGTTTTGGTATCATAATGAAGAAAAAGAATGAAATTCTAATTATTATTTTGAAAACTATTTAAAATTCTATTTTATGATGTATCTTAATGTATGCAACTTTTTTTTCTTTTTTTTTTGGAACTATTATGATTTTTTTGACATTTCTAAAAACAAAAGGAAAAAGTATCATTAAATGACTGAAAGTCAAATTCAATGTCATGTGGTGCAACTGACATGCAGAAACAAACATTAAACAGGAAGTGACATCATAAGAGGACCGGTCAACATCAGTGAGGGCTCATTCACACATAACGCGTTTATCAAAGCAAAGAGACACAGGCAGTGGAATGGGAAAAAAACAAAAGGTCTCGAGATGCGTTTCTTTAAAAATTGAACTTATTTTAACTTGAGCGCTGTGTTTTTAGAACGCAATGAGAGCCGCTGCAAAAGACGCAAGACTTAAGCGCAGCGGTTATACATGTCCATCTAGCGCGTTTACATAGAAAAACAATGGAAAAGTAGCGCATTGGAGAAGTCTCTTAAAATATCATATTTGGACCTTTTCATGTTAGATTAGTTGGTTAGTTCAGGTTGTAAAATGTCATGTGGTGTGACTTTTTATTTGTTGTGGACACAAATACATACAGCAGTGACGGGAATAAACCTCATTAGTTGTGATCAACTGTTCAGAAACACAGACTGACCTGTAGCATCCTCGTCTTGGCAGGAGACCATGATGGACCATCCGCTGAGGACCATCTCGTACATAGCCGACATCGGGAACATGGTTGTGCTGATGGCTCGTGGGAAGATGATTCGCTCTCAGAGCGCACAGGAGAACTTAGACACGGCAGAGATGCAACACACAAACCCAGCACGAGACGACCAGCGCCAGTACAAGATGATCTGCCATGTGTTTGAATCAGAAGATGTGAGTGTTTCAACTGTTAACCCACGTCCTCCATGGAAGGCTGCAAACTGCTGATGTTTGTTGTATTGCTTGGTTCTTTCTCTCTGTCAGGCTCAGCTGATTGCTCAGTCCATCGGCCAGGCCTTCAACGTCGCGTATCAGGAGTTCTTAAGAGCCAATGGCATTGATCCAGAAGACCTGAGCCAGAGAGAGTACAGCGACCTGCTCAACACTCAGGACATGTACAACGACGACCTCATTCACTTCTCCAAGTCTGAAAACTGCAGAGATGTAAGTGGACCAGTGGCCATAAAGTGACAGTCGTTGAGCAATATTTCTTTTTTTCCAATTTGTTTTTTCCAATGGACAATTATTTCAAATATGTGTGTGACCATTTCAAATATGGTTATTTGGTATCATTGCTAAGCCAAACACTGCAACTAAGTTGTTTCAGCCCTGTTACAATAAGTTTGAAATTCATAAACGTAAATTCATAAAGATAATGAGTCTCTTGTTAAATTATACATATAAAACAAAAATATAATTTCGACTTATGTTGATTTCTACAAAAAACATGTGCAATGACCATTCAGCCCTATTACATAAAAAAAAAGTACAGGGTTGAATATCAATTATATAAGATGGGAATATCACACTATACCACATTATTTGCAGTCATTATTTTTGCCAAGAAATTTGTATGTATTGTATGTATGTGTATGCATGTATGTATATGAAAAAAAAGAAGAAAAAAAAGAAAAAAAAAAGTATTATTTCAAAATGAATTTTGCCATGCACACTTAACAGAGCTAAACTATCAAATAAAATGACTTATGATTTGACCTGTGATCCTGTAATAATGAGTTGTGTGTGTGTGTGTCAGGTGTACATCGAGAAGCAGAAGGGTGAGATGCTGGGTGTGGTGATCGTGGAGTCGGGCTGGGGCTCGATCCTCCCCACGGTCATCATCGCCAGCCTGATGCACAGCGGACCCGCAGCCAAGTCCGGCAGACTCAACATCGGAGATCAGATCATGACCGTCAACGGCACCAGTCTGGTCGGACTGCCGCTCTCCACGTGCCAGAGCATCATTAAAGTAAGACTTGTTTGTTCAGTTGTGTTTTCTGTATTTCTGATCTGACAACAAACATTTGAGCTTTTAGACTCTACACACACTGATTCCAAGGGAGTTTCATGTTAGCATGGTGCTAAGCTAATCGCTCAAAGCTGTAATAATCATAAAAATACAGAACACAGAAATGTTGGGTAAAATAGTCTGTTTTTAAGTAAGTTAAACTTAAAGCCCCCCCTGTGTTGAAAATCAAGTTTTTAATGTTGTTTATATGACTATGTGGTGTTTTTAATGTGCTTTAAAGGTATAGCGGAGGATCTTTCTGAATTTTTGATAAGACCCGCCCTCTCCACTTTTTGAAAAGTTTGATTGATTCACCAGAATGATTGACAATTAGGAGGACCAATAGTATAGGTATTCCACCCGGAAGTAAAAAAATCCTCCGCTATACCTTTAAGACAAACCATGTGTAAATTCATAAGTCAACACTTGCTGAGTATTTTCAAAAACATGATTTGAAATTGCTGACGTCACAAACTACCTTGTAACCAATCAGATCAACCTGTGATAGTCAACCAGTGGATCTCTGAGCTGGTGTGAGTGAGTGGAGGCGGGGCTCATTTGCATATTCATAGAACCGCATATATACTAAATGAGGCAAGGGTGTAGAGTTACATTCAAGCTATTTTAAGGCATGACTAATATTTTAAGGAAAATTTTGGTGATCTAAGATGAGTTTTAAGGGATAAAATGATTGACTACAGGGAGACTTTAAATGTACTATATTCTGCTATCTTTGATAGATTTTCTTGGATAGATTTTTTTTTTCATTCAGGTCAGTGTGGATTCTGGGATTGCCTCATTCACAAATAGTATCTTTATAAGAAGGTATGATCACGTTTACTGTTGTTCTGTGAATTTCCACTGGCGAAATCCAGTCATTTCAATAGGAATCCATTTCAATAGGAATCCAGTGAATCGCGTATTTCGTGTGGGTGAGAGATTTCCGCACGCAGATTTGGCAAGTCGATCATGTGACTTTGCCATGTTGACCAACAGAAAACTGGTTTAAACGTGACTTCTGTGTGAGCTTCATACATCTATTGACAACCCAACGTACAGGGAACTTTGGCTTGTGTTCTGGCAATGTTCTCTCAAAGTTATGAACTAACATTCTTCCATACTTGCAAAATTATAAAATAGAGAAAACATTCCCTCACGGCAAAATTATGTGTTTTGATTAGTGTGGTCTGCCTGTTGTGTGTTCAGGGGCTGAAGGCTCAGTCCAGGATAAAGATGAACATCGTCAGGTGTCCCCCTGTGACCATGGTGCTCATCCGCAGACCAGACCTTCGCTATCAGCTGGGTTTCAGTGTGCAGAATGGCATTGTGGGTATTACCATCACTGGTCAGTTTTTACTGTTTTACTTGGTAGCAGCTGCTAACAGAGTTGATGTTTGGTTGTCAGATTTGTAGCCTCATGCGAGGGGGGATCGCAGAGAGAGGAGGCGTCCGCGTGGGCCATCGCATCATCGAGATCAACGCTCAGAGCGTAGTGGCCACACCTCACGAGAAGATCGTCCACATCCTGTCCAACGCCGTGGGAGAGGTACAGAGTGTCCTCCGTCAACCACGGTTGCGGAGTCGATTCCTTTTCCTGTATTCTGGTGCCTTTTAATCAAACAATTGCTTGTATAGCTGAAAACGGTTATCGCATAACTTTAAGGTTTCCCAAAGATTAACACAGCAACAAAAGTCTAGTAAGTTGTTTTGAACAAAAAAAATCCTTTCTCCGCCAAGCAGTTAATCCACAGCGACATGCATGAATGTTGCTATAATGTGTGAGACAGACACACACACACTAGATGTCGCAGTAATACCATGCTGAAAGTCTGAAGACTCTCAACTGTGTGCTTACAAAGTACATTACATGGGCATCGATTACAGCTTAGCCAGTTATAATCAAGAACTGGAAGTGTTATTTTTGTCTGGCTATAGCATGAGACTAA
Source organism: Alburnus alburnus (assembly GCA_029874995.1). Classification (NCBI taxonomy): domain Eukaryota; kingdom Metazoa; phylum Chordata; class Actinopteri; order Cypriniformes; family Leuciscidae; genus Alburnus; species Alburnus alburnus. The sequence continues at coordinate 8,949 of JAPMNU011392446.1, forward strand.
ATGTAGCATAATGCTGCCATCAAGGCCACGTCTTTTTCAGAGACGTCCCTGTTTATTTCAGCAAGATTCATTCTGCTCGTGTTACAACAGTGTGGCTTCATAGTAAGAGTTCAGGCACTAGACTTGGCCAGCCTGCAGTCCACACCTGTCTCCTCTTGAAAATGTGCGGTGCATCATGAAGCAAAAAATACGACAACAGAGACCCCAGGCTGTTGAGTATGTAAGGTGTTAGCATTATAACAACATAGTGTAAGAGTAACTGTAATTCAAAGATGGAACAAAGACTGAAACAGGCGAATAAATTAAATATTCACTTAAACAGCAGCTTGTTTAGTGAGTGTATGTGAGCGTACAGCCAGACACTGCTTTGTTTACATTGCTGTGTCAGGGAGTGCAGCATGTGCGAGGAGTGAAAACCCGGGATGGAGTTTAATTTATATGGACTGTGAATGAGCCAGTGGACTGGATTTGAGGAAGCAGCGGCGTGGACGTCAAGGCTGTGGCTAAAATGCGGAGTGGAGTTTATTTTATTAGTGCATTCCTCAAGTGGAATGGATTTGACAGACAGCGCTCTGAAAAGTGAACAGACATATGTGTTGAATTGGAGATGGTAAAAGTGAGTGGGTCCAATATCTCTGGTCTTAAAATGTGGGTGGGTCTTGGCCAACCCATATACAGTGGTTCAGCCGGCTATGGTAGGAATCAAGATCTGAGCAACTTTGATAAGGGGAAAATTGTAATGGCAAGGAGACCAGGTCAGAGTATCAGAGGAGCTAATGTCTTAAAACCATTACACAAGACTCGTCACTCGTATTGTTTTGAATGGGGAAAAGTGCAACGCTCAATATGGTGGAATGTTGACAGATGATGTCAGATTTCATTGGTGATTTCAAATATGAAATTTAATCGTAAGCTTGGTGGAGTTTTGGAGAATTTGATATTTTCTCAACCAAAAAGATAGGAGCTGCACTCACATGACTGAAATAATGCCCGAGAGGCGTTTTAAAGATGGCCGCCGAGTGAAATGACTTGTCTTGACTTAAAGGGACTTTGTTAATGGTTATCCAGTGAAGGTGAATACTGTAATAATGTGAATCTGTATTCCTCAGATCCATATGAAGACTATGCCTGCCGCCATGTACCGCCTGCTCACGGCCCAGGAACAGCCCGTCTACATCTGAAGCGCCATCACCTTTACACACGCTGACCCAGACTTATTATTTATTGAGATATTAATATAACTGTTTACAGATTTATTTAACTGGATGTATGTATTTATTATTCCATTAGTGCATAAACCAAACCGTTTTCAGCAGCATCTGACCTGCCTTAATCTGTAGGTGATCTCTGACGCCGTGATCATCCCACTGGCTTCAGTTCAGTGTTCAAACGTACCAAAGAGAACTGAGCGGCCGACGCACGGCTGGACCTACGCTATCAGAGATCACTGAGCACAGGAACAGATTCACACACACACACACACCTGGTTTACTGAGCTGTACTGTTGTCATCAATAAACGAAAAGTAAAGGTACAAAATATTTGCACATTTGTCACATTTTCTATAGGATGTTTTCCAGTGCATTCAGTTAGATTTTTTTTTTCAATGTTTTTGAAAGAAGTCTCTTCTGCTCACCAAAAGCTACATTTATTTGATCAAAGATACAATAAATATAATGTAATACTGTGAACTATTATAATTCAAAATAACTCTTTTCTATGTGAATGTGTTTTAAAATGTAATTTACTCCTGTGCTAAAAGCTGCATTTTCACATGATCCTTCAAGAAATCAGTCTAATTTGATGCTTAAGAAACATTTCTAATTATCAATGTTAAAAACCGTTCTGCTGCTTCATATTTTACATTACAACAGCATTTAAAACAATATTAACCTTTACTGTTTGATAAATTGAATGCATCCTTGCTGAATAAAATAATTTCTTTAAAAAAAAAATGTCCCCAAGCTTTTGAAAGGTAGTGTAAATTTGCAAGCATTTAAACAGCAAAACTTTCTTGCATTAATACAATGGCAAAATGAATAATGATAAATTATAAAAAAAAAAAAAAAAAAATTTGTAGACCAATTTAATAGTTATTATTGTGACAAATACAATTTCAGACACTAAAACTATATTCTGTATCAGAATCGGTCAATCCCTGCTCTAGATATGGCTTAAGTTATTAATAATAATAATAATAATAATGAGGCAAGCACAACTAAAGACAAGCAAAGCAGAAATATTAAAAGTCAGGTTTATTTATTTGTCTTTAATATTTAAAATTCCACCATTCTGTGTTTTATTAGTGGTTAAACCCAAAGCACTGATCATAGACGCATAACAATAGTGTGAACATTACACATGATCTTATCATAAACCAGTTTTTATCATAATTATAGCATAGTAATATGCAGTAGCATAAACTAATTTTCTAAACTTCAGTTAATACATGTTTGATCAATGACATTAAGGCACTCCAGCAAATGCTTGGGAAAATAATATTTCATTTTGGTTTATGGCAAAGTTTAGTGGTGTTAATAAGGAAAGTGTAACGTTAACTCCATCTAGTAGCTTTCATTAGAAACAGTGTGGGAAAATAAAACTAAAGATGCACAAAATATTCTGGAAAAAAAAATCACTACAAGAAGACTTGAAATATACACTGAAATTTCATATAAAAACATTGCAGGTATAAAAAGATGCTGTTTTATAAATTGCACGTGGCGAACAATATCCCATCTCCAAGAGATGATTCCCTCTCACTCACACAACACACTCTTCCTCTGATGACATGCGCAGGAGATATCCCATCACGGGGAGTTAGAGTTCAGTGTCGTTGTATTTCTTGGGGTTGTAATAGCCTCTGCGGTTCTGGTCCGCCAGCTGGCGTCGATACTCTTCCTCGTCCTCATCCTCGGCGCGGTAGTGAGAGCGGCTCTCTGAATACTGGGGTTTGGAGGAGCTCTGGGACTCAGAGTTTGAGCTGGAGCTGAAGGGAACAGAGCCATCACTGATGGGACGGATTTATATATGTGTTGAAAGGGGAATCAGAGAAGAAAGGAAAGAGAGAGAGGGTGGGGCGAAAAACAAACTTACCCAATTGGCTGTGGCCTGTTTTGGTTTGGTTTGGGTTTGTGGGGAACTGCGTAAATATCTGGATGTTTCTGAGATATTTCCAGCTGTTAACCAAAAACATAAATACCAGATACATTTAAAAAAAGATAAATAACAGCTTTTCGTTTTTTTTTACAGTTGTAAAAATGAAATGTCCAGGTCAAGGTTCACCCCAGAAATTAAAGAAAAAATATCTTTAATTTTAGAATTTAATTTAAATATCCATCTATGTATCTCTCCATCCTTGTGTCTATCCATCCATCTATTTATCTATATCAGTGCTCGAAGTGGGGCGGTACTCACCGGTACGCAGTACCGGCACTTCTGCATTTTACTCCAAAGCGTACCTGCACATTTTCTTGCGTAACGCTACTTCTCGCATGTAGCCGGTACTCTACCACTGACAAAAAAAGCGTCAGTGTCACGCCCATTTCACATACTCCGTTTGCAATGCGTATGCGGTGCTTATTTTTTTTCTTCGCACCCATATTAACAGGTTAGAGCTTTCACACTGCACGCGGATGCGGTCCGGCAATGCGTTCCAGGAGCGGTGCATATCCA
>JAPMNU011392447.1:0-11529 GCA_029874995.1 Alburnus alburnus
TGTGTGTGTGTGTGTGTGTGTGTGTGTGTGTGTGTGTGTGTGTGTGTGTGTGTGTGTGTGTGTGTGTGTGTGTGTTTCAGGTTGACATGCTTCAGCCAACAAAAATCACAGGCGTTATTACCCAGGGGGCTAAAGACTTTGGACATGTTCAGTTTGTCGGCTCCTACAAGGTGGCTTACAGCAATAACGGCGAGAGATGGTTTATATATCAAGATGAAAAACAGAAGACAGACAAGGTAGGATTCTTTCTCTCACAGTCGCATGTCAAAAACTCATATTTTTTCAAGACCAAAATAATTTAGATTTTTTGACTAAAGGCACTTTTATCTCAAGGTTGATTTGAATCACCTTGATTTATTTATTTCATTTTGTATGCATTTATTCCTTTGCTTTTCTTTTCTTTTCTTTTTTACCACATACTGTGTGTGATTGTTTTTTGCTAAACCTAAACACTGTCTAGATAGTCATTGTTGTCTTAAGCTGGCTTCCATAGACATGTTTATGTCATAAAGTCAATAAAAGAAGCATCCCCTTGTCTGGAAACGGGGCAGTATATTCTCCTCCATCCTGTCAGCACTGTCCCAGGGTACCTGGACAGACTCTGTCTCTCTCTCCATGGTCTGCCTACATGCAGATAACAGTCCAATCTGCCCAGCCTCAGTGAAGAGTGTGCCAGAAATGTTTGTTAACAACCCTCTAGTGGGTTAAATGTGTCCAGTCCATTGGCCTGAGCTTGTCCTCTGAGGATTCTGACTCTATTCTGAACCTAGCAATGAAGATGTTGATTTGTGTATGTACATTCTGAAGATATTATTCAATATAATTTGTAGTGTTTGAAAAAAAATATCAAGGAGTCAGGGCTGTTAAATGGAAAATCTAAAAGATGACTAAAACATGGATTAAGGCAGTAAACAGTGTTTGTTTGTGACTAATATTTGCAATATTTGTTATACCGCCCTGTGTCGCAGCTCTGATTTAGTTCATTTTTAGTACTGAGATAATCTTTGGCTTCCGCAAAAAAGATGTGCTATCCTTTACGAAAAATAATATACTTGAAGTTAACTATACTATACTATACTATACTATACTATACTATACTATACTATACTATACATACTATACTATAGTCAACAGAATGTACAAAAGTGACTAATAAAGCGTTACCCAATATTGTAATGCATTACTTTTAAAAGTAACTCTCACCAACACTGATCATCTTAATTAATAAAACGTGTAAAAACCATAAACTTTTGTTGGTCACAGAGCTTGGTTTCTGCGATAATCCAAAATTCAATGGAAAAATCCTACTGGCTTTTTGTCAAGAGGACCAGAATGGCCTAAAGAAAAAAAATAAAAAAACACCGCCCCGGAGCCCTCTGTAGGAATCAGTATGGTGGCAAGATAAAGACTAATATCAAAGTCTGTGAATGAATACCTCTTTCCCTGTGATTTGCTTGTACCGCACTTGGTGAAAAGAGACACAAATTGACATGCTGTCATTGTCCACCAGAGAGTGGCGTCAATGCATTAACAACTAGTTGTACAGCTTGGTTCTGTAAACACTTGAAGGATTTAATTAAAATTGATTTGACTGGGGTCGTCACTCCCCACTATAGCCTGCTCTGTGTGTACAGTACAACATTAAGCACTCAGAAGAGGAGTGACAACCACATTTAGGTGTAATGTGTACTCATGTGTGCCTATGATCATTGTAGTGTGTTCTTCAGATCTCACTCTGCCTTTGGCCAAAACCTAAACTCATCTGAGTGTGCCTAACCTCAAGAGACTCACCTCACAATTAGAAAAAAATTGCTTGCACACTCACATAATGCTTACTTACCCCATAATTTTCACGCAAACATCTCCTTAAAAACAACTTTTACCTGTTTCCTGTTAGAAATCTTCACCCCCCTGAAACCTTTGGTAGGGAAGACGCTGTGATTGACACAATGCACACCCTTCATTGATTAGCCTGGGGTCGACGTCAAGGGGTTAATTAGCCTGTGAATAGAACTATTCCCTTGCAGGCAATGGGGTAAATAAGATCACATCACAAGATTAGCTGCCAAGTGGATGCCCTTCCCCCATCCAGGCATGTTTCAGTAATGCATTGGCTTGTAAGTTTCCACATTTGAATGAAGAAAGAAAAGAGATTGGATTTCCATGATGGGTATGACCAGCAGAAAGTAATATATGGAAATGGATGGATTATTCTCCTGTTGTATCATCTGTATCAGTCGAATCATAACCAGGAAAGGTGCATGTTCCCTTGGGTCTTCTGGTAGTAGATGCCCTTGATGTCCTCATTGTAGAAATCAATACTGTGGAAACATTGCCCAATGGGTTAAATAGAAGGCACAGACCAGAACAGATTGGAGGGGAAAAGTAAAACTCTATTTCCAGCCACTGAGCAGGAAGTTTAAGGGAGGCTTAGTGACCCACAAAGGGCACAGTGGATATTATTACGGAGAGCACCTTTTGAATTTGAGAGGCGCTCTTCTAAAATGCCTACATTAATACCTGTGAAGACACAATATAGATGGACAGGCAGTTTCTTGATGGCCAAGAGTTTTAAATGATTTTTTAGATGTTTCGGTCACTCTTCTAAACGTATCACTTGGTCTGGTTCTTATCACGCTGTAGTCACGATGCAGCTTTCAAGCTCTACTGAAATCTTACAATATCTCACCCCCTCATATCCTCAATTGCTTTCAACTCAAGGGGGAAAAACCAATATCAGATTGTATCATATCTCTTTTTTAACCTTTCATATTTGGACCTGGTCTAATGGTAGTCTTAGAGTGCTATTTATCTGGTTGTTGGCAATAGGGTTCTGAGGATGATGGGCCTTGAAGATGAAATTGAATGCAATGCAACCCACAATTTACTGTCTTCAGGTGAGATGAGCTCTGGAACAGCGGTTGCATTAGCCCAGTATATTGACTAGCAGTCACAGATGTTCCTCTTAACATGGAATCATTTTCAGAATCACCGAACAATATCTTGATGGGTCTGAGAAAAGGTGCCAGTTTGGTAATACGTGAAACGAGTGAAATGGGTCACCATTTATGTTGGCTGTCCTGCTGTACTGTTTATCAAGATAATAAAATTACTAGGGCTGTTAAAGTTAACATTCGGTTTGTTTAACACTATTATTTTTGTTAAGACCTTTAACACAATTATTTATTTGGTAACATTTTAAATGTATAACTTATGTTATTTGGTCTTTCTATTTATTATTACAATTTTCATTTTTATTTTGTAATTCTGTATTTCTAACAAAAAAAAAACATTCAAAACTGATTGGATTGGCACAATTGTCTAATACATACACTACTATTTAGAAGTTTGGGGTCGGTAAGTTTTTAAAGTATTTTTGAAAGAAGTCCCTTATTCTCAGCATTTTAGAATAAAAGATACAGTTAAAATGGTAATATTGTGAAATGGTATTAACATTTAAGATGACTGGTTTCTATTTTAATATATTTTAAAATGTAATTTATTCCTATGATTTTCAGCATCATTACTTCAGTCTTCAGTGTCTCATGATCCTTCAGAAATCATTCTAATATCCTGATTTGCTGCACAAGGAACATTTCTTATTTTTATCAGTTGTGCTGCTTAATATTATCGTGGGATCTTTTGATAATTTCCAGGATTCTTTAAATAAATCAAAATAACACCATTTATTTGAAATAGAAATGTACTTTTGTAACATAAATGTCTTCACTGCAACTTTTGATAAATTGAATGCATCATTGCTGAATAAAAGTATTTCCTTAAAAAAAATCGTTCTGACGCCAACCTTTTGAATGGTAGTGTGCTTAAAATAATATTTGTTCACATATTAAGGATATAAAAAAAAGTATAAAATTAATCATGAATAAATATTTTTAATCAACTGACAGCTCTCTAAATCACACAACCATAATTTGAAAACTGCCAACTAAAGCTTACTTCAGCAAAGGGGTAATGTGTAGCTTTGTTAAATTGGCACGCCTCTGAGAAATGGCAGAAATTCGGAGCAGGTCCTTATAGGATTGCTTTCCTGCTGAGTCACACCAAATCTTCTCAGTTTTATCAGCACTCAGGAGAAATAGGACAACTGTACCCATGGAGCCCTCACATCTGATCTGTTGTTCGAGATTTGTTTGCTGTGCACAGCACAGCCTGTTCATCTCCTCTGTTAATAGATGAGTTAAAGAATGCGAGGAGACTGACTTACAAGGTTGGTATAAAATGAAACGGAATGTCATATTAAAAGCGATTGTGTCCTCATTTGGTCCCTGTCATAGTGTGGGATGTCAGTCCCCTGGGTAAATCATGCGGCCTGCCACTTCTTAAACTCTTTTAGACAGTCCAGACAGTGTCAGGAAAGGGCAAGAGCTCACGCAATATCTTGATCATTAGTTAATAACATTAAATTGAGCGAGCTAGTGCACTACAGATGAGATAACATGCATAAAATGAGTTTGGCTCAGTTCGACAGCAATTGAGAGGGATAATGCCAGCTGGCACACAAGATAAAGCAATATTATACCTTTTGAAAGATACAAAAGATGTTGTATTTGATAGGCGCTTAGTTTCACAGAGGGTGTATTTGGCTGTGATTTTAAACTCACGTTTCTGTCCTTGTACAGGCATGTGCATTGTGAGGATCTCATGGCATGCGAACATAAAGTTATATTTTGTGATGGGAAGTCAACTCCAAAAGCATCAATTCCTTCACTCTAGCCTTAGTGTGGGAGTCAAATCCAGCACAGGAATCGACTCTCATTGTTGACTCCATTGCTGTGTCTAAAATAACTCACTTGTGTGTCAGAGAGCTGAAGCTGTTGCAGAAACATGCCACAGTCACATACTTGTATCCTATGTAGCTTACTTTACAATTTTTATTAAATAAAATAACAGCCAACTTACCTCCGTGCCAGCTGTTTTGTTTGTCTTGGTTATCCTAATTTGTGTTCATAAACATTAAACTAATAATTCTGTCAGGACCACTATCATCGAATACGATCGACAATTAGCATACAGTTTGGATTGGCGGTATAGTTCTGATCTGGGAAAGAACTCCCTGCGCATCCATGCAGCCTAGGATGGCTAAGAGCAGGGAGAGCAGCAATAACCCCCTTAGGGTAAACAGAACAGGACCAACATTAATGTATTACAGATATCGTTAATTCAAGATTTGTAAAGTACAACATGATTCGAGAAATTTTTCTGATTCAAGGAGAATCAGAATGCCAAATCCTGACTGACGAGAAGAGGAGCTGGGGATGGAGGAGGGTAATTAGCTCCTGAGAAATGTGATAGCTGCTGATAATACTGAAGGAGCCTACAAGAATAAACACATTAAAGTCCCCCTGTGGTCAAAATCAAGTTTTTAATGTTGTTTATATATCTATGTGGTGTTTTTAATATATGCTTTAAGACAAACCATGTGCAAATTCATAAGTCAACACCATTTGCTCAGTAGTTTCTCCTTAAAAATGCAGTGATCCAAAGACAGTCTCAAAAACACGGTTTGAAATCACTGACGTCACAAACTACCTTGTTACCAATCAGGACAACGTGTGATCATCAATGAGTGGAGGCGGGGCTAATTTGCATATTCGTAGAACCACGTATACTAAATGAGGCAAGGCTGTAAAGCTATTTTAGGGCATGACAAATATTTTTTCAAGGAAAAAACTTACAGATGTAATTTTGGTGATCAAAGGTGAGTTTTAAGGGATAAAAAGTGTACATTGGTTGTACTGTATACATTACAAGAGATGACAGTTGCCGCTTATCGCCTTCACCCAACCGTTTAGATTAATTAGAATAATACATTAAAGAATACATTACTTTCTCTCTCATTTATTTAACTCTGAAATAATATTCAACCGAGTCGTTTTCTCCTGAATTTGCCCTCTGTAAAATTAGGTATTGACGCACAACTAGGAAACAATTGTGAACTGGAGATACTCATCATTTTAAAGTAATGTCATCTGGGCTAATTTGTTAAATTAGCTAAAACTGTATTGTTTTCATACAGAGAGTTGCAAATTAGCCTTTGTGTCGGAAAAAAGAATAGATATGGTGTGTAATAATGACGGCAATCATGTATTCTTTATTGCTCAGCCTGTTTTGACTTAAAGTAAATGGAGCAAATGGAATCGATTCTGGGAGTCAATTCCATTTACTTATATGGTGGGAGCTGGGAATCAGAGACGACTCTGAAAAACCCAGAATCGAACATCCCTAGTTCTATTAAAATGTAATACTCAATTGGTACTTTTGTTGTGTATGGATTTGGTGCCAGAGTGTTCCAAATCGGCCACTTGATTTTTTGAATGTACAATCAATTTGTGCCAACAAGGATCTACCTGTCTCTCTGTCCGTCCATCCATCCAAATCAGAAAATCATGCTCAGATGTAATACCCAGATCTCCACACAGACAACCTTGTTTTGCCATGCTCCAAAAGGACTTGAGATTGCCTTGCCTCTTTGAGCATCACTTGAGGGATTTTCACACTGATTCAGCTCCATATGAAGGACCCACTTCAAAGGACGTGTTTATGAATTGAACAGTCTTGCAGAAGAGGCTATGAAGTGATAAAGTGTCCTCCCCTTGTGATCACACTCCAAAAGCCCTCACCTCCAAATAAAATATCTGCATTACCTGATGTACCTACTTAGATAACATTTGTTTCTGCATGCCAAAACACTCATTCAGTGCTCTAAAGACAAATTTCCATTCCACGGCTTTTGCAGTCATGAGCGGAGCAGTGCAGGGATTAGGTTAAGCAGTAAACACCAGGCACAGATTTATGGGATGTCTTAGAGATGGATTTGTTTTCTTTGCAGCTTTTATGCATAATCATTCCAAATGTTCTTGGGTGCGCTGGGAGAGAAGGGTAATTGAGAGTGACTTGTTTCCGTCATTTCTTCAGAGGGTACATCAGAAGAGTGAGATGTCTCATTTGGTTACGGTCACAGAAAGCATAAGCGTTCACTGAAGTTTTAGTGATTACTGTTGCGTGAAAGACTGAAATGGATAAGTACTATAAAAGAGATGTTCACTACATTACACCCCTGTGAGTCTGTTTTTATTTAGTGGCTTTTAGCAGTCAAATAGCTACTTGTTTTTCAAGTAATTAACCTTAATGCCTTACCTGGTGAGTGGTGTTTGTTTTAATTTTAGAGAACTTCAGCTCAAGCTCTCATAATTAAATTGAAAACAAGTGATATCCCAGATAGTGAATGAATTTAAAAATATGGGTTACACTTTAGACATTCTACTAACTATACGTAGCTATACAACTGCATGTCAACTAACTCAGAGTATTAGTAGACTGTAGTTGACTGTTAGGATAAGGTTAAGGTTAGTTGTCTGGGTTTGGCTTAGTATAATAGATTGACTTGCAGTTGCAAAGTTACTTATAGTGAGTAGAATGTCTGTTGAGGGACCATTAACATAAAGTGTTAGCAGATATTAAGCAGTCTACTAAAACTCTAATGACTTGAGGTTGACCTGCAGTTGAAAAGTTACTTATAGATAGTAGAATGTATGTGGACCATCAAAATAAAGTGTTACCAAAACATGTTCTTAAAGTCAACATGAAATTAAACTTTTGCTTTCTAAATGCATATTAATGATTTTACTGCAAATGATTCATCCCTGCATACGTTAACTCGATCTTCTGGTGAAATAGCTGAAATATGCCGGACCTCTCCAGTCAGTTAGTCTGCTTAAACCCCACCCACAATCGACTACAAGCTCACATTCAGATCTGCCTAACTTTAACATCAATTCAACAACCGATGGATAGAACCAAGGCTACATCCTACAATTTTTCAGTTTTTCGATTAGCCATTACACTCGGATGTCTGTCACAATACAAAGGAAAATATCTGCCGCTACTTCAGTTTAATTGGGACTTTATGTCAGATGGTAACACAACATTACAGTGTCCTGGTTACAGTTTACATTAGCTGAGCAACATTTACCTGAACCTGCAACAACATGGATGCTGTATTGTGACATGCTACCAATCAGTTCAATTATGCGGTAACTAACTTCAGTCTTTGCAGTTTACAGTACACATATTTGTAATGGTACAGGTATCCCTACTGAAAAATGTTTTAACCACTGCATGTGCAGAACTTGTGTGTGCAGATATCGATATACTTTGATGTTCCAAAGTAGCATTTATATATAAATATATTTGTTTTTTACAACGCTTCTAAAAAAAAAAAAAGGGGAGGACACAGAGTCCTTGTGGGACAAATACACATTTTCCTCAATGAATAACTTGTTTAAAGTAAATGTTTGTGAAAGTCTTGCCAGTATTTCCATTTTGCATAAAGGTCTCTGCAGACTAGATCTACGCTGCTGCTGCAGAGCACGTATGGACTTGCTACTGCTAATAGATACACAAACCCGCTGCTGTGAGCATGTAAGATATGCTGTTGTTGCATAAATAAACAGATATAAATGGTTGCAGATCTAGACAGGTGGAGCTGGGGGAGGTGAAGGGTTTCAGAGGAACTCTGATAACATGCTACAAGACTAGCAAACAATGAACCAGACTATTTAAATGTGTCAGCTTGTGTCATGTGGTAATGATGTGATTACTTGCAGATTGCATGTAAAGGACATATCAGCCTGCGCCCTCTAGAGTTTCATGACTGAACTCTAGATATTTAAATAAAAGTCAAGCTACCCATCATATGATGCCATTTTACAAATACAAACAATGAGGATCTAAAATAGTGACAAATTATACGTCAACAAACAAATTAGCATGAAATACAACTAATAAAAGTTAAAAAAAGAATACAATGTTACGAAAAAATTTTATCTTCAAAAAAGACAAAAAAAATCCTCATAGCGACTTCTGTGCAAGATAAATTGGTGAATAGCTTCAGTTTAATCAAATGTGGACTCTTTGTGAACCACTTGATATATATTTACATTTAACTCCCTGAAATGAAAACATATTGATAGTGTAAAGGCTATGCTATACTACTGTCAAGCTACCAAAAAAAGCTACCTATTTAGTAGCGTTCTTCCCCAACATTGACTGCAGATGTGGTCATGTTTGATTTCATATATACTGTGTTGCATTTGCCCATAATAGAATCACACAGGCATTCGAGGTGTCATCAGAGTTCTAAAATGTTAATGAAAGACAAATGTTAGAGTCAGAGTTGCAGTCTAATAAATCTTATTTAACACTTATGTTTTTCCCACCACACTATCTATTCACACTCATAGCCAAAGTATGCAGACCTTATTATTATAAAAGCCTGGCGAGAAATGCTTGGCATTGAAAGACTTTCCTGTGTACATATTCCTTACAAACACACAGGGCATCAGATGAGAAGTTCAGTGAATGAGTTCATGTTTTGAGCTGCCCTTTTACCTAATCAATTTTTTATGACATTTCCCCTCGCTCTGCCTCGGAGTGAATTGAAAAGAGTCGAACTACAAAACACGAGATTGGTTCCATGGTGCAAAAGGGAACGTTGATTCAGTGCGGAAGTAAGAGAGAGAGGGAATATGTCACACATTTATGTAATGCTTATGACACCAGCAATTAGACACACAGGATCTCTGTGCTCTGATTGTTTACTCTCTCCTGATGAATATGTGTTGTCAGTGCTTTGAGAGCTCAGTAAAATTTGTCTTTGAAGCCCACATGAAGACTTAGTTCCCAGCCAGCCACTTTGTTGCTTGCTGAAATTTGCCCATCTCTGAACTCTTTACACTGAACGTACTTGAGCTTTGTTTGCATTCATCATCAGTTCAGCTGCACACTCAAGGGTTATTCATAAATCATCAACTGTTCTTCCTTTCTTTGTATTGTAAATATGTGATAGTAAATATGTGTCTGCTTTAAGTAGTAGCAAATGAAATAGTCATCATCAAAAGGCTGGCTAAATATGTTTATATTTGATTGAAAATAAATTTTGTGTATAATTTGAGATTTGTTTTTTTCTTTCAGGTCTTTCAAGGAAATTTTGATAATGACACCCACAGAAAGAACGTGATAGATCCCCCCATCTATGCCAGATTCATCCGAATTCTTCCATGGTCTTGGTACGGAAGAATCACTTTGCGCGCAGAGTTACTGGGATGCACAGAGGAAGAGTGAAGACCCCAACTTATTTTCTCTTTGGTCCATATTCAATATAAACTGTGCTTGAACATGTAAAATTAAAATTGGTTTCATCTGAATTTAATTTTTTTTTTTATATTATATTTTTTTCTTTCCTAAAGAGGTGGGGTTTAGTCATCTATCATGCCCTGATTGTTTTTCCTTTATGTGGTCTGTGCCATTTAGTGAATTAAATATTGTAATCTTTTTCTTTTTTTTTTTCTTTTTTTTTTTTAAGAGCTAAATGAAGGGCGGGGTTATTTCACTGCGGTTTACGCAGTGGAACAATAGCCACTGTACAGTGTCACTTTAAACAAGAACAAAAATGACATGCAATGCTTTTTGGGCCATAATCAAGGAAAAAAAAAAAGATCACAACACCTAGCAGAAAACATTAATATGTAAAATATGTTTCTACATTCATTTTAACAGTAGGCCTGACTGAAGTTATATCACAACCAACACTGACATTGTTGTGTAGACAAAAATATGATGGTATTGTATTATATGTAAAACGCGAAATAACTGCATGATGCAAAAATGATTAGAAGTATAAGACAACAAGATGTATAAGTTCAAATTAAAGCATTTCATAGATCATTTTTATTAATCATTTCAAATGTTTATGATCTGATTTCCTCTACTTATCTAAAGACACTGTTACATGCCCCATAATGTAATAACTTGCCATAAAAATAAAAACAACACTACAGTACTGGAAGAATCCATAACAGGTGAATCTTGATTAACAATGTCACACACATAGACAACTGATGGAAAGTTATGAAGGTAAAGGTACATTCGCTTACAGGTTATTACGTAGGCAGTCTGTAACAACGACATGAGAAATTAAGAAAATAATGTGTGAAATTAAATGTTTAGAGGTTTTTTTTTATGTGTACAATATTTTTTTTTTGTGTAACTTCCAGATGTCTCAGTTTTTCAGGCTGTTTACCTAGTAATTACCTGTACTACTGTATTTTTGTTTTTGTTGATTGTAAAAACCTCAGGATAGATGTCAATTTTACAATCGTACAAGTAAATCAAACTTTGGTGGAATGCAAAGTCCCTTTGAAATATCCCACATTTGTATGCGCTTGTTAAAAATGTGAAGGAATATAAACATACAGAAATGTGTTGTAGGACTAGGGATTATTCTTGTTTTTTTTCTCCCCTTTGCATATAATAAAGGCACCATTAAATAACAGCTTTTATGTATGCAAAGATCAGATACAGATGTTTATACAGCTGTTAGGTAATCATCAAAATAGTTATAATTTTCAAGTTGAGCACCATTGGGTTGTGAAATCACTGCATCAATTTGTTACTTTTTTGGAAATTTTCAGGGCTCACGACACATGTAATATATATACACTAGAACCC
>JAPMNU011392457.1:0-12860 GCA_029874995.1 Alburnus alburnus
AGGGGTACCCTTTTCGTCGTATGTTGCCGTATGGTCAAGACCCGTCAGTACATGACGTTTTGGGGTGAGACCGGGCTGCCTTATCAATTCATCTATAATATTAATAATTGTTATTATTGTTGCCGTTTACTAGTATTTCTTTTATTCATGCTAAAGAAAAGTATGAGGCTAATCATAGAAGCTCTTTGAAAGCCTCAGCATTGTTTTTGTGGGAACTGTCCCAAAAAATGGAAAATGTCACAAGCTAAAAAATCTCAAAGGGGGAAAATTTCACTCGAGGGAAACAATCAAAACATTATGAGCTCAAACCATTGAGTCTTATTTAAGGAGCGTGTTGGCTTGAGAAAACCGTAGAGCTGGCCAGCAATGACAGAGTCCAGGATACCCACCAGACAAATTTATAGCACAGAGCTTTGAACCACCTTGAGGCTATCAGGAAAATACCTGAGCATAATACATTTAGTGAAACAGCTCACTGGAAATACTTTTACTCTATAAATGGTACCTCACCATAATCATCGATATTAGAAATAAATAATTCTGAGAACTGAAATAACATTACTGAAATAAAAGACTCTGGCCTTCACGAGTGAGTTCTCCAGTCACTGAAGAGTGTTTGATGACCCATAATTTGACATGTCGCTGACTTATACACGTGTTTTCCAATGCCTCGTATAATAGCAGTTTACTTTCCATGTAGAAAGTTATTAACGTGACAAACACTTCAGATTCACCTCATTTTGTGGCCTAAATGATTTATAGTAATAACTCTGTGATTGTTGAAACTGCAATTGAGAGAGGTGAATCCAAAAGCTATATAGCAAGATACAACCTAAACACATTGAATGACCATAAAAAGGCTCTAATCCTAGTATGTTGTTGAGCTGATGTAGTCAAGACTGGTATTAGCTGGTTGTATAATGGTTAGGTTGACTTTTGGACTAAGCTTGATAGTTGTTGAAGGACCACCTTCATGTTGAAGGATGCTGATCCAGGTACACATCCTTGGCAAAATCATGGCCCCCGTAATAGCTCAATAAAGAATCACTGGCAGCACAGCTGCATGCTAACAGAAACAACAGCAATTTACTTGAGTCTACTTGATCCGTGAGCCAGACAGCACAAATACACAATTGCATGCTTTCTATTTTTAAGTCTGGTGTTATAAATGACATAAAAGCCCTCTAATTACACCGTTTAGAATATTTCAAGCGTTCCACTTTAGTAGCGCAGCTTTTGTAGAATTATCTGCACATGCATCTTAAAATTAAAGAGGGTTTTTTTTTTTTTTTGTCTTGCCAACCACAACACAAACTGATTTTTTTTTTCTCTTCTGCTCCTGTTGGAAGGTTTAAAGCTGTTTGCTGAACACTCTTTGTAGGACATACAGCTGTAGTCAGACAAACAGTAGTCAGACAAAACAGTTTTTGATTTTATCATTAGTTGCATGTTGTAAAAATAAAAAAACATTTATTTCAAACTATATATACTTCAAATCGCTTGAGAATTACTGATATAATTATAATTAAACTTTATTTGGAGTACCTCTTTATTGCACATTGTACATTTCTTAATATTAGGCCTTAAAATGTGTTTAATATTACTATTAGTAAGGATAGTATGATCTCTGTTTAATATCAGTCTTTAATATTTAAAGTGTACTTAAAGTATACTTGCAATAGTTCCTTAGCACAATCATCAATCACAATTCTGGATAACTAAATTGCATTAAGTACATAATTAGTTGGTCCAATTTAGCAGACTTTTAGTATACCAATTTAGTATTTACAATTGCAGGTTATTTATAATAAGTACATAAATATGTAAATGTATTTGTAGCATAAAATAACTGTATTTCAAATACATTTTAGTATATTTATTTTTCGCTAGGGCTGTCAACAAAATTTCAGATTGTTGAACATAAACCGTTAAATAAACTCAACAAAAAAGAAAGAAATGTCCCTTTTTCAGGATACTGTATTTTAAAGATAATTTTGTAAAGTCCAAATAAGCTTTACAGATCTTTATTGGAAAGAGTTTAAACAATGTTATTCATGCTTGTTCAATGAACCATAAACAATTACATGGAACAGTCCTTAAAACACGAACAGTTTACAGGCGGTAGACAATTAAGGTCACAGTTACAATAAATTAGGACACTTAAGAGACCTTTCTACTGACACTGAAAAACACCAGAAGAACGATGCCCAGGGTCCCTGATCACCTGTGTGTCCAGGAAGGACAGCTGATCATCCTTGTGTGCCAAACCACGTGTAACCATATGACCCACCCCAATCCCTCCCCCCATTTCCTATTCAGTTTCATTGGAAAGACCACCTTGCGGGTGAGCAGATGATAACAATTTTCATTTTGAATGTACTATATGCCATAGATCTATTTCATTCTAGACCTCTTTTCGTCATGTTGCTGTTTACATGCTGTGAAGCATGTTCAAAACATGAGTTTATTCAGATTACAGTCATCAAAAAAAATCCTGCGGCCTCTTCTGAGGTTGAATTTTGGTTCTTCACAGATCCCAAATTTCAAATTAAAATCATGGTTAGGTTTAGAGTGTGGTTAGGCTTAGGAAAAATCCACTGCTGGAAGGTGAACAGAAATTGGTCAGTTGAATAATTTGTCACAATGGGAGTAAAACTTATCATCAAGGTAGAAAACAGCCCAATATTCCAATAAATCCAAGTATATTTGTGAATCTAGTCACTTTTAAATGTATAATTAGCATTTCATACAGTTTCACAAATAAATTATCCTATTTTATTTAAAAATATATATAAAGCTACAACTGTATGTCAGAAGACATAAACTTTTAATAAAGACATTGTACAGTCTATTCTTATCAGCATTGATTAGAAAGTCTTTGCTGCACATCACAACGGTAACTCTTTTCCTTCAACACCCTGAAAGAGTTAAATGTTTTGTCCAAGTATGCTTATGATACACTTGTTTTTAAATTATAGGATTAAATGCTTTGCTAAAAGCGCTCTTAGCAACAAATCAGCCTGTGACAGCAACAATATGAGCACACAAGTCCAGCACTGACATATAAGACATGTTCACTAAAAGACAACTTGAAACTAATGCACAGTGAGAACTCATATGGAATGGAATTATTTTTATTGGTTCCCAACAGCAGCAGATGAAATTAGCAGCAAAACACCAAGGAGGTTCCCAATTAAAGGGGAAAGGAAACGACAAAAACAGGCAGAATGCTGGAAAGATCCGGTTCAGCTAAACACAGACTCTGTCAGTGTATTTTTTCCTTTAGCTTTCACACTTATTTATACTCAAATGCATGTGCAAGCCTTTCGAGGGAAGCCCTCAATGCCCTGGATGACTGATGTAATGACAGTTTGGTTAGAGACCATTCCAACACCACCAAACCACTTCGACAATAAAGCCAGTAAAATTTTGCTATTCAAAACACAATAAATAACCTAATAAATGCATCTAAGATTTAATCATTTACATAAATTAGAAGACAATCATTGCAATAATTTATAACAAGATATTAAACCCAGGCCACAGACTGTGGGCCTGACAAAGTGGCTAATAAACTGCTTCACGGGGTAATGTTGAGGTGATTGGGGGGGCTGCTACTCATATCTCCTTATCTCCCAACACTTCCTGTTGGAACTTGGGGATTATTGCAAAGTTCAAGTCAAGCTGGCAACAGTAAAATCCGATTATTAATAATGAACAGTCTGCACAGACTGGTCAGCTTACATTTTAGCAATTACATAAACCTGAAAATTTACTGGAAACCAAGAGCATGTTATATCAGACTTACACAATAAATAACACAAAAAAAGAAATATAAGATTATGAGCACTAGCATTCGCAAACATATTTTGTCTTTGTTGCATGAAGACTATGTAAAGCCAATGAACTAGATAGACATTTCAAGAAATAGCCAATGCATTACATGACTAGGAGAGATGCTTCTTTGTTTAGCTCTTACAAAACACTTAAGCTTTCTACACCATCCACTATGGCATGCAATTGAAAATCACAATTGAAAATCAGCCTCTATATGTTCATTCTTCCAAAAACATTCCTCATTTTGAATCTTGGCAACCAAGCCTTTTGGGAGCCACATCAATTGTGCCCAAACTCAATGTCATAGAGAGTAGCCTGGAGTGAGGCGGGGCTCAGCTCTTCCCAGGGGACCCCAGTCAGCCGAATATTGGGTGAATACAAAAATAACTGATTTGACGGCTGATGAATGAGACTAATGAACCTGTGGATCATCCAATTATGGGCTTTTTAGGCCACAAAGGCCATGACATGCTACCAAGAGGAAATGTAGAGGAAATTCTGGTGCTATTCAAGAATTCAATTGAAAGAAATATAAAAAAAATATATAGTTCTTTTAAATGAATACATTTAAAATGTATAAACATAAAGAACATGAAAATGGAAAGCTTTAACTTTTTTGCTTTGATTAGTTTGGCATAAACATTTTATTTTCACATATTTAATTTATTTTAAAATGTATTTACAATTTATAAAAATCTATTTAGTTTGTCTTTTCAAATATGTTTTATTTATAATCCTAAGAAACACAATATGCTTATTTACTGCAGATCTGGTTGCCGTGCAAGTTTCAAAAATGCATGTTCATCCAAAACATCCCATATGTTTGAGGCATTACAGTTTTGTTTTTTTGCGGAAATAATAGCATATTCTAAATTCAAATGCTTGGGTTTCTCAACCAGTGATTAGCACCACAGTTGTAACTATAGAAAAGAAATGTTTGGAGCAAAATATTTAAGTCAAACACAGGTTGATTACAGCCAAACATTATTTCATCTTGTTCTTCAGCATGCTATTTTTTTTCTCTTTGCCATGAAGCAAGGCTAAACCGTTCCATTCCTTAATCTGAGGGTCATATTTAGGTGACCACGATTATAGCCTTTACGATTCTATATAAATAGCTGATTTAAGCGAGAGGATCTCACATTGGCCACAAATTTCCCCTTTATATAGTGAAGCTTCCGTCATGCTTCTCGCTGACCCGCCGCACAACCTTGCTGAATGGACAGTTTCAGTTGTGCTCACTGGTAGTAACCACACTATAAGAGGGTGTGTAGTTTGGCATAAGCTATTTCCAACACACAAATCTGTAAACGCTCAGTGAACTCCTGCAAAAACCAAAAACATTTCTCTCTAACCCCAGAAAATAGAATTGTGATAAATTTCTTCTTGTGCAATCGCACTAAACCAACTCTATTGTGTACATTTTCTTGTACTTGGTGTACTTGAGATTTTGATAGCATACTGTGAAAATATAGGTGGCACAGCAGACATTTTTGATGTGGTTTCTTTGGTTTCACCTTCCTGGAGCCTGTTGCCTCCCTGCTGATTTATACCATCCAAGTTTCTCGCTCTGCCAACCAGCTAATTGTTTCAAGCTCCTGATGATCGTCTATCGAGGCAAAAACAGAATAATGGAGAAAGTTAGTCTCTATCTAGATGGTATTAATATAGACAGACTGTAAAGACTAGTAAGGAAAGGTTTAGATCCTTATGCAAATAAATAATCTGCATCCATATTACAGGCTCACGCCAGTCTGACATTTCATTATAAAATGAGAATCAATGTTTTACTAAAAACCAGGGCTAGTCACGTTCTGTGTACAGTCCCCATGTTTATTTGAGGGCAAATAATATACAGCAGAAAGAAAAGAACATACTGCAGTACATTAACCAACACAGTACACAAATGTATAACTCTGCTTGGTAACTCCCCGTGGAGAAATTACTGCAACGTAAATATACGGCAAGGTAAATATTAGGAACTTAAATCTCACAAATGGGGCAGCATGTAATACGGTGAAAGCACATTTACTGCAGCCATACCTCCATCTCAGTCTTATTGAACACAATTGTTTGGACCAGTGCCACTTTGCATCAGTATGGCAAATGGTTGTGCTGCCTGCTGTAAATTAAGGGCCCGTTAGACCCCTGGCTCAGACTTTTACAAGTTTCCTTGCTGTCCTATCCCTAATCAAAATTAAAACTTAGAAAAGCTAATTTGTTGCAGATTGATTCAACAGTAACTTCACATTAAATGCCTATTTGTCTTGGTGCACGTACAATCCTCAAATGCAGAGTATACTATCAAACTGTCAAAAGGCTTCTTACGGTAATTCAGAAGGCACGTTATGAGGATTTTGCCAGAAAGTGGCTCAAATATTATTCTAGAGTGTAAATATTTCTGAATGGTGGCAGAGAGGACACTGTAGGTTTCTCTGGGTGGGTTTTATTTGATCCCTGGGAGAATGTGGCAGGTCTGCGATGTGCTTTATTCCAGAATGGAGGAAAGCTAGCTTATCTGGGAACGCCTGGCATTTCCTCTGGTCTGGGCTCCATCAGGAACGTTTCTACAGACAGGATGACTTTCACAAATAGCTTGCACTGGCAGATGTAAAAAAGAGTGAGAAAGCTGTGTGCAATTTTCCTAATAAGAACTTAAGGAACAACAAGTACTGACTTCCTGGTCAGGAAGACTGCTTAAAAAAAACTGTGTGAATCCAAAGGTGTTCACATTAAATAATTAAATGAATGTGGTTTGAACTTGCTTGAGTACTTTCATCATTCAACACAATAAGTTAAACAAACTTCAAATATTATCATAGAAATGAAACAAGCACTGCACCCACTGTACACTCACTCAACAACAACAAAAAATGCTTTATTACTGTGGGGGAAAACTTCTCAGATAAGCATCAAGGTCATTAGATATCAATGCAGTGAAGGATTAAATACATAAATTGTGACTGGTTATAAACTACCCAGATCTTAAGCCGTCTGTTTATATGTCAGCTCAATCTTTCAGAGAGGAATCTCATGCTGTGGGGGGGAATCTCAGTCCCTTAGAGGGAAACAGTAAATCTCAGGGCCTATAAAAATGTAAAGAAGCATGGTAAACCTTCTCCTCCATGACCTGCAGTTCCACCCCTTGAAAGTATTTCACATTTTGTTTGCACCTGGTCTGTACTCTCTTCTTACTATCTGATGCCTGGGTCTGGTCAGGAGGGACTGTGGAAGGGTGTGTGAACCCTGGATGGCAGACAATGGCATGAATGCATGAGCAGTTTCTATAGCAAAAGACTTGTGCCTTGTCTAAGAGCCTAATGTGTTTAATAGTCTGTACAAAAAAAGAAATGAGAATCCATCTCTGACAGGCAAATAGATATGTTTAATCTGAATTAAGACCACAAGCCACTTAACGTAGGTTACTATAAAACTGAACATGGCTTAACCATGTCTGTAAATTATAGGCATCACATTACCAATGATGTCTCGAAGCATTTGATATTTAAAGTTCTACCGAGTAGGCATATAATTTGTCATCTGTGTCCACGGGCGGCTGAGGGTTCATTTCCATAAAAACAGACACCAGAAAGAAATAGTACACCCAAAAATGAAAATTTCTCATCATTTACATCATTCCAAACCTGTATGACTTTTGGGATTTTTAACACTTTTCCATCACTGAGAACGAGGACTGGGCTGTCATGCAAAATGACAAAAAGCAAAACAAAAGTTTCATAAAAGTAATTCATACTACTTGTGTGTCATATTTCAAGTCTTCCGAAGCAACACGATTGGAAAAGTCAAAGATTTAAGCCATTATTCACTGAAAATTTAATCAGCAGCAAGGAGAGCTAGATTTGAAGATATGAAGATTTGGTAACACTTTAGAAAACTCTTCCGTCATTAATGGATAACTGCACAGGAACAAATGAGTAACGCAATATAAACATTCTGGGAACTACTATTAACTAACAAGAAACTGATTTACAAATTAGTAAGTAATAGCACTCAGTTAAATGAGGTAGTTCACTATTAGCTAATCAAAAACTACTATTTTTGTTCATACCTTCCAGAGAACTACTAGAGATACTATAGAGGTTCATAATTAATGTGAATAATGCATGATATATAATTAATTCTAAAGTAAAGATCATGGGATCATACTAGTAATGACTTAAGTATTACCAAATCCTTCAGAAGGTATTACTAATTATTTAGAATAGTATTCTAATGTGAAAACTATGATAACTCTCTAGTAGTAATGACTGAAATCATAGCTTTTGAGGTGTTAGTAAGGATTTGGTAACCCACTTGAACCATTACTAGTGGGTTACCATGATCCTCACTTTAGAATACTGATCCAAATAATAAGTAATTCCTTTAGAAGTATGTAGTCATACTTGTTTTATTACCACTCAAAACCTTTAAAAAAAAAAAAAAACTCAAAAGCTTACAATAATTTTAGTAATTAGTAATTCCTTTAGAAGAATGTCTTAATACTTCAGTCATAACTAGTGGGTTACCATTATCTTCACATTAGAAAACTGTTCCAAATGATTAGAAATTCCTTCTGGAGGATTTGGTAATACTGGAGTCATCACTAGTGGGTTACGATGATCTTCACTTTAGAATCAATTATACATTATTCACATTAATTATGAACCTGTATGTGTGTAGTAGTTCTTGTTTTGCAAGTGAAGATAGAGATCATGACTTTAACAGGTGAGTAAATCAACACACTCACATTAAGGGGAAAATGTTTTGTCTGTGTGGTTGACAAACTTGTTCATTGTATGGAAAGGATTAGCCAGGATATTCTTCAATAATTCATCTCTGTGTCCCACAGAGGAAAAACATCATGAGGGTGAGTAAATGATGACGGCATTTTCATTTTTTGGGTGAACTATCCCTTTAACCCTCAAATTTTCAGTCAAAATATAGTTGTAAACGCTGCATAAGCCAAAAAAAAAGTGATTTGGCCCAGACAGTGTAATTCTCAAGGGTGGTCTTACCTGGTTTTCTGCATGGAGAACTCGTGCACTGAGGTTCACCTCAGGCTGGAGTTGGCACAGGGGAAATATATTCGGCATGAGCTGAATCTCAACACTATACACCTCAAAGTAAAAGAAAGCTGCTCTTTATGCCGCTTGCCACGTGGCAGAAGAGCGGCTGCCATGTATTAAGAACCTAGCAAGTTTAAGAATGCAGGAACTCATAGTGAGCCAGACTGCACTGCCCATGCCTGACAGCTTGACAAGTGTTCGGCCAATCCTGTGGTTTGTGCTCCTCTGCCTCAGTTCAGAACTGACGAGCATAAGAACTGGGAACAAACACTGCTTACGACTGTCCAAATAACACAAAGTAAAATTATAGTGCAGGCACTACTGATTAACTTGATGGATATGGATTTTTTTCAGGAGCAGTTTGAATAAAGCCAATAATAATATAATTAATAATATGCCACCATGTTTGTGGCAGGTCTGTCTTAAAAAAAAAAAAAAAAAAAAAATACCCAAACTAGCATTTTATCAGAAACATTGTTGTTTTAATGGCACACTCACAGCATATGAGATTCATAATTTCTTCCCTCCAGAAATCCACTCAAAGTAATCCCTGGCAACAGATAAAATATCATAATGATTCAAAAAGACATTAATGAGACACAACAATGATTTACCTAAAAGACTTTTGGTATAACCTTAAACTGATTTAGTGTCATCAGAAACAGGAATGTCACATCCAGCATAACATAAAAAGTAACTCAGTTAGCAGACAAAAACAAGCCATTCAACGAAATGTGATTTATCTCATCTTAGAAAGTTGATAACTGACTAGTCTAATTCAGTTCAGAAAAATGTGTTGTGTTTGTGCACTTATGTGTGTGTCGAAATTTGGGTCAGACTCAAATCAATCTGCATAACATGCCATTCTTGATTATTTTTGCAGACACATTTTTGCAGGTTTACTGCATCTCATTGATTTTGCCTTTAACAGAGGAAATTAGATCAGAGGACATTTGAGGACCTTTGCAGAACATTCACTCTGGCCACACATCAGATCATTCATGGTACAGAGGTGGATGTAAGCAGATGACTTCACTCCCACAGAAGCCATTAAAGCAACGGTAATAAAGATACGGTAGTTGCAGAGCCAGGTCTGCCTCATAATGATATTTAAGCCTTTTGGAAGTGATCTGTAGAATGCTTCAAACTAAATGACTGCATGCTTTTATGAGCGAGGGCGAGCGTCCCGATGTAACACAATGCTCCAAGAACTGTGAGAGAGACGGCGCTCAAGCAAAACAATTCACGTGGACTCTTGGTGAAACTTGGAGAAACAAGCACTAAGCTGGCTGTGACTGAAGCCTTTGGATCAAGTGAATGAATATTATTGGGGCTTTCTAATGTCAAGGTGGAAATTAAGGGTTTCAGACAGATTACTGACTCAAATTTGTCATAGACTGGGCTACAAATAAAGAGAACGAACACTGTTGACATGCCAAGTGAGGACTTGAGCAGGAAGCAAGAGCTGGTTAGACTTTAAAATGACTTTACTGGAATCATATGAAATGTCATAGAACTTAATGTGAGAGATTAGTTTAAACCAGTACCCATTTGCAAGGACAGACAAAAATTTCTAACATTATTAGGTCAGTCAATTGATTGAAATGTTGATATGCAACTGAAATTGTGGTTTGTTTGTTTGTTTGTTTGTTTGTTTGTTGTAGTTAAAAAGGACCTATCATGCTTTTTACATTTTCAACTTTCTTTAGTGTGTAATGTTGCTTTTTGAGCATGAAGAAGGTCTGCAGAGATGCAAAACACAAAGTCCACTCCAAAGGGAGTTATTCTTTATATTGTTTCTAAACTTGTTTCTGATGATTGTTTCTGAAAACGTTGTAGTCTTGAGTTTTCTTCCTGGATTGTACACGTCACGATATTCCTCATTTTATTACTTCCTGCCCAAGGCATATGCAAAAAAAAGTTGGCGAGGCCAGGATGAGTTGAATCCCGGAAAACGCCGTGGTAAGAGGCGTGACATTTCCATAATATGCTCAAAGTGGTTGACCAATCAGGACACACTGATCCAGTATTACAGAAAATATGAGTGACGATCTGGTCTCTACATTGCCAGTTCCTCTGTCACCTTGATCTGCTTCATTAAACCAGTTGAGTTTCCAGAGTTTCACATGTAACTAGTAAATTAGCAAATGATGACCATAATTTTATCTCAGAACCCCCTAACAAATGCTAATGGTGGTCATTAGAGCACACAATAGATAACTTATCAAAACCACAGAGAGCTAATCCTTATCAATATAAGACATTACAAAAACCACCAATACTTCTCTTGACCGGTGAACCACCTCTCCTACATTGGGATTTTAACAAGCAGTATTTGTGCATTTACAGTACATTATACCAATGAAATTCAATCCCATGTTTCTTGGCCTGTCTCTATGTTTTGCTTTAGCAAGCTTGCCAGCTGTGGCAAAAATGGTTCAACTGGGTACACACTTGAGCTTTCCACATTGGTGGATGGATTATTTTTTAACCACAAAACAGTACCAAACAAGGTATTGAATATTATGAATATCAAACAGTTACAATAGAGTGCAACAGTCGGTTTCCAGAAGTAAAAAAAATCCCATAAGGGAACTGAACTGAATTTTAACAATAACATATAAACAGATATATTGTGAGCTATGAGGTTGTTCATCAATGGTATTTGGTATACAACCTTTTGAAATACTATTTCAACGTATGCTTTTGTTGAAGGTATCATTTTAAAATATTTGTGCTTAAAAGTGGAATTCTTGCTGAAAAACTGCATGATTCTGCAAAGAAATCTCCACCAATCAGAGAATCAAAACAAGCAAATTCTACCAAATGAATTGTTTAGTTTAGTGCTCACCCACTCCCAAGAATCACTGCAAATAGTATAATAGTCAGTTTCCCTATACACTCTCTTACTACTTTTTACATATTTCTGTGTATATATACATATATATATATACAGTATCTCACGAAAGTGAGTACACCCCTCACATTTCAGCAAACATTTTAGTATATCTTCTCAAGGGACAAAACTATAGAAATGAAACTGGGATAGATTTTAGAGTAGTCATTGTGCTGCTTGTTTAGCAGTATATATTTAATGTCCTCTGAAAATAACTCAACATACAGCCATTATTGTCAAAATAGCTGGCAACAAAAGTGAGTACACCCTAAGTGATAATAGCTGTACGTCGTTTAACCATGCAAAGCCACATGTCCTATTCATCATGTTCATGTTTTTGTCTGCTTGACAGCACCATACAAATTTGTGTATATTGACCACTGGATGCTCTCCACAAAGATGACCTAGGCTATAAGAAGATTGGTAACACCCTGAAACTGAGTTACAGTACAGTGTTCAGGGTCATACAAAGGTTTTCCCAGATGGGTTCCACTGGGAACAGGCCTCGCAAGGGTCAATCAAAGAAGTTGAGTCCTCGTGCTGTGCGTCAGGTGCAGAAAAAAACAGATGCATGAGTGCTGCTAGCAATGCTTTAGAGGTTGCAGAAGTGGAAGGTCAGCTTGTCAGTGCTCAGACCATACGGCACACACTGCAACAAGTCAGTTTGCATGGCCATCGTCCCAGAAGGAAGCCTCTTCTGAAGCTGGCTCACAAGAAAGCCTGCAAACAGTTTGCTGAAAGCAACCTCTCCAAGAGCATGAATTACTGGAACCATGTCCTGTGGTCTGATTAGACTAAGATAAACTTGTTTGGCTCAGATGGTATCCAGCATGTGTGGTGACGCCCTGGTAAGGATTACCAAGAAAATTGTGTCTTGCCTACAGTCAAGCATGGTGGTGGTAGCTTCATGGGCTGGGGCTGCATGAGTGCTGCTGGTACTGGGGAGCTGAGCTTCATTGAGGGAAACATGGATTCCAACACTGTGACATTCTGAAGCAGAACATGATGCCCTCCCTTCAGAAACTGGGCCGAACGGCATGATAACGACCCCAAACACACCG
>JAPMNU011392593.1:0-12018 GCA_029874995.1 Alburnus alburnus
CAGCACAGCACCACACTTTTGGAGCGAGGAGGAAAGCGCAAACAAAGGCGATCGCTATCTGCCCCGAACTATTCATTAACCGTGTGCTGCAGCTGTTGTTGTCTTTGGATACAGGAAGAAGAATCGGAAATGACGCATATTGCGTCTTGAGGTTGTCCGTACGTCCAGACGCTAACCGTGCGTCGCCATTTACATCAGGATATTGCCCATTGATTACAAATTCCATGTATACAGGAGTAACTCTCTCTGCTCACGCATGTAAACGGGTTATTCCGAATGTTTCAGAAACCCAAATAGTGACCCTAACCCGACCATAACCCGAATATTGACAGCTTGTAAACGTATGTGGTGTGAAGTCCAGAATCACCCAGTTTTGTAATGGGGAGGTTGTGTAATCAGACTCATTTGACCCTATGGGTCACAAAACAAGCTACATGTATAGTTTGGGGTGTAAGTCAATACCTCATCCTTATTATTGTTGTTTGTTTTATGACCCTTTATGTACAGCCCTTTGGTAAACTACTGTTGTTTTTAAATGTGCTCTAGAAATTAATTAAACTTGAAACTTATAGGGTTTCTTGGGTCGAAAGATGCCCAGTTCTTCCTGCCTTGTTTACAGCAAAACTTTGACATACTTCTCATGGGTTTGGTATCCTTCTGAGATTTAACAATTGTCATAGTTTTTATTCATTATATCTCACATTTCCAAGAAATCACATTGATCACATTTCACTGAAGTGCTTATTGTTAAGTGTTTTTATCACCTCCAATTGTTAAATGTAAAAGGAACACTGTGTCCGTCTTTCTGACTCGCGTGATGGTGTGTTTCACTTCCCATGATTACAACTTCAGTCTCTCTTTTGTCCTACAGGTCAAGAGCGAGGGTCCAAAGCTTGTTCCGTTCTTCAAAGCCACTTGCGTCTACTTTGTTCTGTGGTTGCCAACCTCGAGTCCCTCCTGGTACAGTGCCCTCATCAAATGCCTGCCCATCTTCTGTCTTTGGGTTTTTCTGCTCGCTCATGGCTTCAGCTTTTTAGGTGCCCACTCCAGTGCCAGGAAAATCCTGGCAGGACTTATTTTTTCAGCTTTGGGTGACGCATTTCTCATCTGGCAAGAACAAGGCTACTTTAGTCACGGTGAGTTAATTCATTTGTTTTGCTCTGATTTGATTAGAAAAGGATTAAGAGTTATTTGCTATGTGTGTTGATGAGAAGGGTAAGATGTATAATTCTGTTTATCAAAAGCTCTGTATCAATATAACATTGTGTTTAACTTTTTTTGCACTTTCAAATGCTGATTAAATTAGTTCATGCTAATTATTTGAAAGCAGACTGTGGATTTATGCAAGTCTCCTCTCTCAAGCAAGATCTTTTATGTTCCAACCCTGAACTATCATGCCTGATTCAGCGGCTCTTGTACTGAGAATGTAGTGTAGAGGTTGAATGATGTTTTTTTAGGTCAAGGTTGAGGGTTGGGACAAACCCAAATGATACCCTTGGGAACCACAGAGTTACTCAAGTTTTCCTTTGGAATAAACAACAGGGTCATGGTACCAACACGTTTCTTGATATGTTCTGTACAGTTATGTTAAATTCTTTCATTCAGGGGTGTCCAGTCCTGCTCCTGGAGACCTTCCTGCAGAGTTTATCTTTAACCCTGAGAAATCACATCTGAACCAGCTATTCAGCTTGGAAGTAATTGTGTGTTGTTGCTCAACTCTGCAGGAAGGTTGCCCTCCAGGAGCAGGTTTGGAATAGGGATGCACCAATTTTGTCCGATACCAATCATTCTTTATATATTTTGAAACCTGATAACCAATACACTAGCCGATAAATCTATATCAGAATTTTTGTATAATTTTTGAGAGCCTGGTTACAAAAACTAAAGTTTCACCATTGAAATCCATGTCCCTAGGACACAATTATAATGATGTTCTGCACTGACTTGCGCTGCACATGTTGTATGTGGCTGCGTTTTCCTTTTTTGAAGTGATTCCAAAGTGATTCATATTTCAAGCACATGAACAGTGTCTCAGCTGAAAGAAATAATCTATTATTTATGGGCCGATACTGATAGGGTGGCCGATTTACCGTGCATCCCTAGTTTGGACACCCCCTGCTTTTATTATGATGCCTTCATTGAATACTCAATTCAGTTGAATTTGCCTTGACAGGACTGCTAATGTTCGCCATCACCCACATTCTCTACTCTTCTGCCTTTGGGATGAAGCCCATCAACTCGAGAGCAGGTCTGGTCATCGGTGTCATCTCAGGCCTCAGCTACTCCCTTCTTTACCCCTACCTCTCCGGTCCCTTTACCTACCTGGTGGCCGTTTACATCGCTCTCATCGGCTTCATGGGCTGGAGGGCCATTGCTGGAGTCCAGCTCGCCAATGACCTGTGGACCTGGACGAAGCTGTCGGCCTGCCTCGGAGCCGTCCTCTTCATGGTCTCTGACCTCACCATTGCCGTCAACAAGTTCTGCTTCCCCGTGCCCCACTCTCGAGCCATCATAATGGCGACCTACTATGCCGCACAGATGTTGATCGCACTGTCGGCAGTGGAATGTCAAGATGCCGATGCATCTTGGAAAAGAGCCTGAGGGACCGTACATTAACCATCCTTCCCCTAATGACTCAACATCGGTAGCAGCTGCACAGGTTCAAGTTCCACTTCCTGAAACCTCCAGTCCTCCCACAGTTCCCCTGTCTGAGCATGACGGGGATATATTGGTTATAGTTGAGGAATCGCCAGTTTAAATCCATGTAAGACCAGACCAATTCTTGCTGGATTCACGTACAAGATTTGATAGTCTTGGTCTTTAGCCTATTGACTTAGTCAAGTCTCTCACCATAGTTCCTCAGTCTTACAATACTGCATTTGTCTCCTACATTCCTCTAGTAGTACCACTATTTTAGTGTCAGGAAAGGACAGACAGTTTTGGAGTTCTGGTTACTAGATCCTCAATATACCCTACTTCCTTACCTTAGCATGTTCTCCATTTCAACCACAGTGTCTTCTCAGTGTCTCTGATATGTTGTCCTCTTCAGATAGTCCTTGATGGCTTGTACTGTGAACAAAGCGAGAGTCTTGAGTGACTAATCTTCATCTGGAACCTACTTTCAGTCCTGCAGAATGGACTGGGAAACAATACAAAGTGGTTCTGGTTTTTCTTAGGGGCTGGTTTCCCCGTCTTACCGTAGATTTCCCAAACGTAATCAGAGAGTAGCATGAAAATCATTTCATATTAAAGCAGATATGTTAGCGTAGTGCTGCTGTATTGAAAATCAATGCACAATCTTTGCTGTGGTATTGTGAGGTATACCTTAATGTATATCCTGTGTCACTGACACATTTTAAAGTGTTGATTTCAGTAGTACACAAACCTCCATGTCTAAATACACATGTGCTGGAGTAGCTGTCTTGGCTCAAATAGGCCATCAAGCCCAAATTACTGCAACCAGCGCTAGCGTTGTCTCTGGATGAGGCTATCCTTCACTAAGATTTGAGGTGTATATGAAAATACAGATTGAAACTCTCATAAATAGGGAAGGGTGACCGTGTCTGTTATCCGTTTCTTGGGTTTCTGCCAAGTCAGCAGCATTGCTCAATACCTCTACCACAAGGAAACAGCAAATAAGTACAAGTTGTACTGTTAATTCTGTCTGTATAGTATCAGATAATATTTGTAAAGAGGGAGTGATGTCAGATGATACGCATGTATCGAGCTTCCAACCACTTTCATTTGTCTATTGCCAGTAGGAAGCATCTTACTCAAGGGAAAGTCGTGTTCTTTAGATGAGGTATTTTATCTGTAAGCCAGTACTTTTTTTCACTTCTTATTTTTCTCGTTTAGGGCTGTGCTGCATTAGCTGAATCATCGCATACTAGGGTGAATCACAACATATTTGTAGTCATATTTCACTACAAATTTAAAAGGCATATATTTTGCATAAAGAAAATGTCTATTTTAGCATCATGAAGGTGTTTTTGCATTATTTTCATGACATTCTCTTGATAAAAAAAATGGCTGCCATTGATGATTCTCATTAGATTTTCAGTAATGTAATTCATTGTTGGTTTTTATGGGACAACAAATACTAAAATCATGCAAGCACTTTACGATTTAAATATGTATTTTTCAAATCACGTTAATGGTAATTAATTCATAAAATTAATATGAGCCTTAAATTAGATAATACATATCAATATCAATTACTGGAAAACTGGTACTAAACTAGGCTTCATTTTATTTATGCAAAATATTCAAATATAATATGAATATGACCTGGATATTTTTCTGAAAGGCTTTGTGAGATTCTGCATTTAAGCAAATGGCACATGTACTGTACTAATCATCAGTTGATTCAAACTGATCATTGTTTTATTCATAAATCTCAAAAGGATCATCAGCTTGATCCTTCACTGATGCTAAATGAGGGAACCGTCAGCCATGATGGGAAATGCTGCTTGGCTGTTATATGTGCTCAGCTGTTGTACCCTCAGGTGTGAGTGGAAATGCGCTTTGAATGCAAACACAGCGGATCACTCAACAGTGGTCCATTTTAGAGTCATATGGCATCCTCAACCTGGCCGTGTTGCACGGGACGGCAACATCCAGTGTACACTGGTGTGTTCAAACAAAACATTGAACATTTCCAGTGGGCAAAAAAAAACATGCATTCTTTGTATGTTAGATTATTCTAAATTAAATTTTAATTCAATGAATAACAGTTTGCTTCTCAAGTAAAACAAGCCAAAAAGACTTTCACATCACAATAAATATGGCGTCTACACCTTTATAAAGCATTAAGCATACTGAGACAAACATAAACGCTCCTGTCGCTGAGCCCTCGAGAATCAGCTTGGCTATTTTTATACATTTGCTTAATGCCAAGTTTCATAGGTTCCCTATGCAGGGGTCACACTGTCAGCAAACCGTTTCAGCTTAGCCGGGGGAAAAAACGTACATGATTTGCAAGGTCATGAAAACAGAATGTCATTTCAGAGCCATTGTGTCCCACACTACGAATCAGTAATGTGTTGTGAAGGTCTGCGCCAGAACGACATTTTGAGTGAAGTTATAATTGTTCGTAGGATTGGTTTCATGAAAATAAGAGTTGAAAAGTGTTCCCTTAATCACGTTTTAGAGGCGAACACAGACTGTTCAAGTTAATTCTCATAGTAAATGTCATGTGACCATTTTTGATGGTAGTTTAGAAAGTCAGTATTCCTCTTCTATACTTAGCATTTCTTTTGTTCTTTGTTTGCAACCTGCTGCCACCTCCCAGATGGCTAGAGTTCGACCTCGCCTGGTCGTTTCCTTCTCTATTGTGTGAATGCGAACTCCGCAGAGGAGAACAGGTGCCTTCTGTTTCACTCACTGAAATGCTGTCGTTTGAGAAGTGTGGAGACAGTCACTGGCACGGGGAAGATTTCCTTTCCATCTGGCTTTGCTTTAGCTTGCGACCTTATTCAAATGGCAGTGAGCGCGATCGTTTTACCCCCTCTGTCAGCACTCGGGTGTTTGATGCTTTTGTGACGGGTCGAGGGGGATGAAACAGAACGCTGGCCGTTCATTGGGTTCAGTATTGATGACTGTGTTTAGGTATAGCAGTCCTGTTGTTAAAGATAATGAGGAATAATCCACTTGGTTCAAAGCACACCATTGAGGGATGTACTGTAAATCTTTGCACTTTTCCATTGTATAACTATCCTGATATTATCTTGGGCCTGAAACTTACTCTACGCAAATGCTGGATGCAATTACTAAAGTCCGATTTTGTGCATAACTGCATTCTGAAACGTGTCAGGTGACAGTTCATAACGTGCGTGTTACATTCTCAGCGTCACCACAAGGGGTGCTATAAACTGTGTTTCTCTACAGTCAGTTTTTTTTTTATGTCAACAGTTTGAAGAGCATCCTATGGAAGCTTGTATAAAAAATAAAAAAGGTTATTGCAAAAAAAAAAATTCGGACTTTTTTATCGCAATTGCAAGAGATTATATCTCGCAATTCTGACTTTATTTCTCGCAATTGCAAGATTATATTTCGCAATTCTAACTTTATTTCTCGCAATTCTAACTTTATTTCTCGCAATTCTGATTTTATTTCTCGCAATTCTGACTTTATTTCTCGCAATTCTAACTTTATTTCTCGCAATTCTGATTTTATTTCTCGCAATTGCGAGTTTATTTATGGCAATTCTGATTTTATTTCTCGCAATTCTAACTTTATTTCTCGCAATTCTATCTTTATTTCTCGCAATTCTGATTTTATTTCTCGCAATTGCGAGTTTATATCTGGCAATTCTGATTTTATTTCTCGCAATTCTAACTTTATTTCTGGCAATTCTGATTTTATTTCTCGCAATTCTAACTTTATTTCTCGCAATTCTAACTTTATTTCTCGCAATTCTGACTTTATTTCTTGCAATTGCGAGTTTATATCTGGCAATTCTGACTTTATATCTTGCAAATGTGAGAAAAAAGTCTGAATTGTGAGATAAGAAGTTGCAATTATCATTTAAATTGTTTTATTCCGTGGTGGAAACAAGCTTCCATAGCATCTTACTGACCAATTTAGTTAAAATTAGTTAAATAAATGGCATGTTTATAGCTAGCTACTTGAATAAACAAAACTATAAAGATAACCATAGTAGCATCCCCCCAACGGTAATGTTGTTTATTATAAGCACACTGCAGTTGTTGTCTGCCACTTTAAATGTTTGAGATCTTTAAAAGTGGATTCTGATTGGCTGTCAATGTTTTTATCATTCATCAGCTGAAAAAACTCATTCTGAAAGTGATTTCAATGATAACGTTCCCCTGTGTCGTTATCGTTGTGCTGTGGACTTTGCTATCCCTCATAGAATGGTGATTAAAACGTTATAGTATTCGTCCATGGTGTGAGTGGGCCTTAATAACACATCTGTAGCCTGTTGCGTACAGTATATTTCTGGCCTTACAGTGGTATTCGGTACAGTTTCATACCTTGTGGATGAAGTTATCAATGATTCAGAATTTTTAATTCAAACTCTGTCCTTTTGCATCATAGTATACGGCACCTTTTAAATGCACTTTTAAAATACGTCCTTTCATTTATTATTATTGCCGTCTTTTTCACTAATATAAAAGCTTTGTTCCTGAACCTAGTGAGCTACCATGTTGTCTGCTGTCTCAGTTAGACTGAACACCTGTGACTGACAGGAGTCTCGCATTAGCATGTTGCTAAGCTAACGCACTAGCACGTCAGTATGCTCACAATACACCTTTTATTATTTAACTAGTGTTTGTCAATGTGTTTTCAGTATTGAGTGAAATTTAAGTATTTATAATTAACATTTCTTTCGACTCGTCCTCCATCTTGGATTGATTTTTCACACAGTGTATTCTGGGATTGCATTCTCTCTGTAAAAGATACTTGCGATGTTGCGTTAGCTAATTGAGATATCTTAGGATGTACACTTCATGATGGAAGCATCTATGATGCCTTGAAATGCTGTCTAGGTAGGTAGCTCACTAAGTTTGAGTATTCTGACATTAGATTTTGAGGGGGAATTTTTATTTTATTTCTTATTTATTCTGTTTGTTGTTGTTTTTGCTTTAACACACTTTTTTCTAACATCTGCCACGGACATTGTGTACAATCACAACTTTACCAAATTTGCTTTATATTATTCTGTATCACCTCTGCCTGAAAGAGTAAATCCAAGCGTAGATGCTGTTACTAACATCAGTATGATCCTGGTTGATTCCATCTTATGAGAAAGTCTTATAAGATACCAGTGTAATAACATTATTATATCCCATAGCTGATGGTAACCACTGTCCAGTGCTAAAAGCGCACACTGCAAGTGTATTCACATGTTGGATTTCACATTTACAGTTACAGAAAAGTACAAAGCATCTAAGGTGGACCAATATTGTATAGAGTTTTTGGAACTGAATATATGTAAAAAATATTTTATGACTATGCTGTATGTAAGGCAGTGACAATACTTTGAATTAGTGAAAGCTGTGCAGTTGTAATTACAATCTTTAAAAATCGAAAAATTACTCCTTAAGGAGGTTTTATGGTCTGTCTGTGAACAATATTACTAAATAAGGGAAACGCATATTTATTGGAGTACCTCTTTCTTGCTATATATCTATATATTTTTAACATTTGACCCTTAACATTGTGAAGTTACCATTATGTTGTGAACGAATGCTGTTATTTTTTTTTTTTTCTGAGTAGATGTGAGGTCAATATTTTTGCCTTATTGTTACTATCCAGTAGTTTAATTCCTTTCGTTATTGTGTTAAAGGACTTTAGTGCTCCTTTACTATAGTGATACTGCTATGAATGTGATTCAGTCCAAGTAAGAAATAAATGCAACTGCAATGCAACTGAAAACATGTTACAAGTGTGTTTGTCTCATTATTGTCAATTGCAGCTTGCAGAAGATGATGAACCCTTAAAGGGACAGTCAGTGTTGGGGGTAACGCATTACAAGTAATGCAAGTTAGTGAATTTTACTTTGAATTAAACTTTTAAATTCACAACAAAATTTCTGAATGACTTTTTCAACTGAGAAACGTTTTTCCAGTTATTGACTGACACCTCTCCTGTCCCCATGTTGAGAGAAACCGTGAGTACTTGCAGAGGCGTTGTGTGTGCTGTGTAAACAGGATTCTTATTGTAGATCTAATCTAGACTTGTGAACATGCATTTACTCACCTCACTTGCAAAAAACAGATTCAGTTTTCCTCAAAATGAATAAAAACAGTGAAATGCAAAATCAAATATTACACAATCTCACTTTATTAACCAATGTCTTTGCTGCTGATCTTTAATGATCCAATAAATAAATATTACATTTTTTTATTTAATAAAAAGTGTTTAACTTTATTCTTCTGCAATCCAGATTGGCGGTACAACTGAAAGATTTGTTTGAGCTTCGCATTTCCTTCAGCCTGAGGCTTATTCGTTTCACTATTGGGCTATGTTTACACCTGGTATTAAGATGCGTTATGGTCGATCTGATCACAAGTAGACGAGGGAGACACAATCCCGTTTACACCTGGTGTTTTAATCCGTCTCTTTTGTCCACTTTTAACCACTTCTGTCCTGATTTCTTCGAGGGGAGGGTCTATGTAGACAGTAAATGTAAATGTATGGGGTTTTTCAGATTTTTCAATCTAATGGACAAAACAAGCTCAAGCTATTTACATATGAACACACCTGGAGAAGACGGAAAAACATACGGAGAACATCAGCTTTTGTTTCTGCTCTAGACCAGCCAAACGCTGTGAGTGTGTGTTAGAAATCAGGAATGGTGAGAGAACATTGTGCTTGGTACATTTTTCATCTTCAAACCAAACATGGGTCTTCAGTCAAAAAAGTTTAAATACCGTCTGGCTAGTGCACTTCCCATAATGTTACGCATTAGGTCAGTAGGCGAAGAGAAGACGGTCTTTTGTGGCTGTTCGAACACATTCGACCACATGAGCGTTTACACTACGAAAGCAATCCAGCAATCAAATGCGTATTCGACTACCTCTGGAAGTGGTCTAAAGCGGATGCACGTTTTAGTTAAAATAGTTTACACCTGTACTATATTTAGCATCGTCAACTTGTTATCCAATCCACCAAAACGCATCTTAATACCATGTGTAAACAGGGCCTTGGTGTGAAAGGGCATTTACATTAGTAAAAAACTTAACTTTTTTTATTTTTATTAAAAACAAACAAGCAGGTGAGTATGCATAAGGAACAGATTCATTACTTTCTAGAAAAAAGTAACTATGTAATGCGATTTAGTTACTTTTTAGGGAGCAACGCAGTACTGTAACGCACTTTCTGTAGTTGTAACACTGGGAACAGCATTTTGGTCCCCAGTGTTACAATTACAGAAATGCGTTACAATATTGTGATTATTGATAGACAATATTCAAACAGCCACAAAAGACCGTCTTCTCTCCGTCTACTGACCTAATGCGTAACCATTATGGGAAGCGCACTAGCCAGGCGGGATTTAAACTTTGTACACTGAAGACCCATGTTTGGTTTGGAAATCAGGACCGAATTTTTATTTATATTTTTTGGTAGGCCTACTATTTAAATCTTGACCATTCCAGTCCCCATCCACTTCCATTTGATGGAAAAGAGCAGCTTGAACATGCTGCTAAACATCTCTTTTTGTGTTCCACAGATAAAAGAAAATCAGATGAGTTTAGAAGGTTGAATAAAATGAAGACTTCTTGCTAACCATTAACTATTGTGTAGATAAGCGACTAGAGGAGGATCGATCGCTTTTCAACTAACATTCACAGATGGGACAGTGCGATGACCAGACAAAGCAGTCAACCGGATATCATAGTGCTCATATTGAATTACATACACTTTGACTGTCGTGAAACCCAAACTAAGGACTTGGTTATACCTAGATAACTATATGTTTAACAACATTCAAACAATATCTTTATAATGTGGGCCTTACATTAGTTTGAGTCTGTTTTACATTTCAAATGATTTGACAGGAAAAGACATTGATAGACATTCAAACTAAGACAGGACAGCCTGTCTTCTCCATTATGAAGTCTGACTGGTGTGTCCAGCATGAGATTTGGATTTCCTGTGTGGAAACACTGGTCTAAAGACATGCATTCGGTAAAGCTTGCCCAGGTCAGAAGCAAGTGAGCTGAATTCTGATGATAAGATCCTGCTCTACGGCCGACGGTTGTGGAATATGAATTTCATCAAGAGCACTGGTGACCAAAAGTTAAGACACCTAGTGGTCATAAAGAGCAGTGCAGCTTACTATTTGACATAACATTTGTGTATTACCTTGTGTAATCATTAAAGTCTTGTTTTCACTTTGTTCTGTTAATTCTTAAACACCTCTATTGCTAAAACCCAGTAATGTTGTTGATGTATTACAAAACTGCTTTGTAAATGCCTTTCAGAACATGTTGGCAACATTTACCTCAGTGCCTCAGGGTCCTTCCTCATCCAACAAATCACACAATCTGTATTGGCTGCAATTATGGAAAGTATAAGGTGCTGATTTTCTTGTGGCAATAATAATCGTTAAATCATGTGAACAAAACCTTTATTGACAATTAATGATCTATGAGGCTGTTTAACCTTTCTTAAAAATCCCCTGAAGCAAGGAGAATAAATGTCATGTGGTAAAAAGCACATTTTCTGGCGTGACTAAGAGTTCATAAATGTAACCTTGAAGTAGCCTTTAGTTCTCAATGGCAGCTTTAAACTCAATCATTAATAAAATATCACTCTTGTCTCAGTCATTCTTCCTCAGGGCGTCATTGAGGAGTATTGATCCCAGCTTTCACCTTTTGCTTTCCTTTCCCTATATATTGAGCGTTTCTTTCCCAGAATTCTTTAAGAAAGAGACTCCCGAAGACATTGGTCATCTTTATCTGTAGCCAAATAAGCAACCAATATGGATTTTTAACAGATTGTGATGACGCGTTTCCACAATTATCAACATTGCAAATAAAGTTTTTCATATAATTTTTTATTTTATTTTTTATGGAATACAACACTATACTTTGTATTATAACCTTGGCAGTCAATGGCAAAAAAAGAATAAACATTGCTGTGTGAGTTTTTTTAATACAACAGCCGAAGGAGAGATGACATATTTGACATCTTTCTCTCTTCTGGCCAACGTAATCAATCGCTGTATATTTCTTCCCTTTTTTGGAAAGTCGTGAAAACGACTTTGGTATTGGAGAAAATGTGAATACAAAGATTATATTTGCTGTTATCTTCTGACATTCAGAAATAGCGTTTTCATAACTTAATAGTTATGTTATCAAAACAGTTATATATTAATATATAGTGGCTATACATGTATGATATACATTTATTAATACCTAGAATATCAAAATCGACTGCTGGCGGTAGATCCTTTTCCTATTTAGCAGCAAAACTTTGGAACAGTCTTCCTACCATTGTCCGGGAAGCAGACACACTCTGTCAGTTCAAAGCCAGATTAAAGACACATCT
>JAPMNU011392659.1:0-10932 GCA_029874995.1 Alburnus alburnus
ACTATTTACGCGTGGCTGGGACCAGGTGTAGATTTCTTTCGTACCAACTAACATTTGGGAAATACGAACATTTGAATGAATCTGAAAATTTACGCCAGAACCACTTTACACACGATTTACACAAAAATTCGTTCTGCTCGTGTTTCATGAATGAGACCCATTGTGTTTGTTCTGTATGAAACCAGTACGAGTCAGCAGAATGATACGAGAACATAAAAGTTGTGCCATTTTTAGGGTACGTTTACACGACAACGATATGCTTAAAACTGAGAAGTTTTTCCTTTGAGCTTTCTGCGTACAGAGGACACCATTGTCAAAATGATCCCCATTCACAAGGATTCGCGAAAACGACTAAAAACGCTGTATTCTGCTGCCAGGCCATTAGATGGCGATGACACACTATAGACTGAACACATACTACGCATGTGCATGACGTCATCGTCTTCAGAGATTCACGTTTTTGTTGTTTACAATGAGACTGTTTTCAAAAACTTGCACTTTGAAACCCTTTTTCAGGTACCCAAAACGCCGTTAAAAGGCTTAAAAGGTTTTATTTGAATACCGTGTCATGTAAACAGACCCTTAGTTATTAATTTAGATTAGATTTTAATAAGTGATGATAAATGTTCCTGTTGAGTGTCATGTTTGATTTGTTCTGTAGTGTCATATTTGAATTCCCAGTGAAGAACTACACTACCCATGATCCTAATGAGAGGGATCTTCCAATCAGCGAAGTCGCTGGACGTGGAAATCACATCAAATTTCTCAGCAGAAAGCATACAATCCCATAAAGCAAATAATCCAGTCCGTCTCCCTCAGGTGGTCAAGGTTTGGCTTGTTAGCAGGTAGTTGCCGTAACTACATGCTATGCTAACAAAG
The DNA here is from genome assembly GCA_029874995.1 of Alburnus alburnus. Classification (NCBI taxonomy): domain Eukaryota; kingdom Metazoa; phylum Chordata; class Actinopteri; order Cypriniformes; family Leuciscidae; genus Alburnus; species Alburnus alburnus. The sequence continues at coordinate 880 of JAPMNU011392659.1, forward strand.
GCAACATTATCCACAGATAGTTATTCAGAAGTAGACGACTTTAAAGAAAAAAGTCAGTAAAGATTCAGAACACTCTGGACACTCAGCAATATCTTCTTGTGTGTTCGACGGCATAAAGAAAGCAATTAGGGTTTGGAACAACATGAGGGTGAGTAAATGATGGCAGAATTTTCCTTTTTGGGAGAATTATCCCTTTAATGAATGAGCCTGTTGTTCTCCGGCAGTAAACTCATTTAGAATTACTAGGCATTTGTGGGAGACCACAGGAAAGAACATCTAAGCAAACACAACCCTTTTAAAGTCATTTTATTCAGGATCCATTACATGTTGTAGGATTCACCAAGGGTACAAGTCAAAGGACTGAGAATGTTAAAGTTAATATATTTTTTTTGCTTACCCTTTGACACCATTTACCATTATTTATTATAATTATTATTTTTGTGAGCACTGGCCCTTGAGAAACAGTGCAGTAATACCATACCGACATACGCACACTCAAACTCACTGACTCACACAAAAGCATTCTGACGTATTTTAAGAGCGCCCTAGTAGCAAAAAATACACATTCAAACTCACATTTTACTAAAACAAGATCGTGAAGGGTGTTATTCCACTGCATCGTTTTCACTAGACTAGAGTTTGGTTTGCATGCAGTGAAACATACATAAGACAAGTGACACATGGCAATAAATTAGCATATAATTTACAAATGAAAAAAATTAGTAACAGTGTACCAACATTAATAATACTGAATATAAAATGTAAGCAACTATTCACAAAAATGCAAAACTCTCTTCTATAGGTACAGGTTAAACAATGTGACAATCAAAGACACAAGTTCACAGCGATCAGTACCAGTTTCATTGAGTGTCTTATTGAGAGTCCGTGTCCCAAAGCCAGTAAACTTGTACTTCAAGCCTTAGGATTTTACCAAGCACAATATCTGGATGCTCGGCATGTGTGGCCTACAGTTCTGCTGTTCAAGGTTCACTCTTGAATAATCCCAGTTTAAACATTTCATAACAATACATATCCAATTAATGTTGTTTGTGGCTACAAAAGAGTAGCAGCAGCAAAAGTAAAATGGTTGTATGATTAAAAACATAAAACTTCAATAGTCAATTGTGTCCCATAACAAAGGTGAGATCTATGATTGAGGTCCCCCAATGCTCTATAATTTGATGTTCCCTTGGCTAAGAGAGCAGGGTAAAGTCACTCAGTCATGGATGGTGGAAAACTGCAACATGTAGTTGGTGGAATGTTAACTTACGACCTTAAACCAGTGTGAGGTAAAAAAAAAAACAAAGGAAGGAAAGACAGAAAAAATATGCTTAAGCTCTGTTCCAAAACTCAGCGGTCTTAGTGAGTCAATGAGAGACGAATTTCAAATGACAGGAAAATCGACCAATCATATAGTCCCTTTTAATGGAGTTACTTGTTATCACTGAGTGTATGATGCGTTCCGCCTGCTTTGAGGAACACGATCTGAAAAAAAAAACCACTAATAAAATAGCTGGCGCTATTCCCTATACTCTGATGTTTGCTTGTGGCATTTCTTGTCAAACTTAACATGCAGTATTATAGAAGAGGACACAGTAAGCTAGGATGATTTTAGGCTGAGTTTACTCTTTTCCCGATGAGAGGGCAAAGGTTCAAGAGTCACGGTTCGTTACTGTGCCACATAAATAGCATTCGTAAAGTGCACAGGAAACTTGATTCACAATTGATTCCAGTAGAGTTTAATGTTAGCATGTTGCTAAGTTAATGCGTAATAGTCCAACAAGCATAAAACTGCACAGCACATGAGTACTGGGTTCAATTGTATTTTTATAAATTTTTCATACTCTTCAGTATCAAGTCAAATATTTATATTTCTCACTTAGTCTGCAATCTAGAATGTTTTACATTGAGATCAACACAATGCATTCTGGTATTGCCTTTGCAAAGGAAATATGCTATTCCGCCTAAAAGTGTCATAAAAAGGAACTGCTTACTTTTTGGAACAGTCTTCACATCAGGAATGCACCTATGATGCCTTAAAAAGCTGGTCTAGGTAGGAAGTTCACTAGAATTTGGAACAGAGCTAAAGTATTCTTGGTTTTCTGTCATCCGCTTAGACCGCATACCCAGAATGCATCAAGGTCTTACTGCACCATGGGGCCAGAAGAGCCGCCCACTCAAAAGATGAACGGAAGAAGGGCAGTGGAACAAGCCGTGCTCCACTGAGGGAAGAAAAGCACCATTGAGTGTGGATGGTTTAAGAGTGTGGGCTGGAAGCTCTGCGATCTCAGGGAAGGAGGAAGAGGAGGTGTTTTGGAGGTAGTCGATGGCAAACCGGATCTGGCAGGTTACCCAGGCACTGGCCCTTCGCTTAACTCTACTAATGCATCAGCATCACAGACCAGGAGATATCCAAGCAAGTCATCCCGTGCTGATGAATTGTCTGTGTATACTGCTGATAATGTGGCGGATTGTGGCTGCAGCACGCATTTTATGTGAGAATTATTGCATCTGGAATACGGCGGGCCCCGGAACAGATGCATAGATGTCAGAACCCCAGAATTTAAAGCTAAATACGGATCCATAAAGCAGAATCACGTCAGAATCGCAATTAATGTCTCTCTGGTATCCACAATAATTCCAGAGACGCAACAGAAGAAACGTCCCTTTGGAACTAATCTGATTTTCAGGCCTTGTTCGAGTGTCAGACAATGGTGGAATTCTTTGGCCTGTGGTCATGTGATTCAGCTCAGTAAAACAGGTGACTAGCACAACTGAACATCTGGACTCTGAAGCTCTAATTGAGATTTCTCCCGCACAAATTCAGCACCCAATCACACTACCCTGTTTGTCTTTTGGCCCTAGGGTCTCAATGTTATTTTAGAAAGTTATTGTCAAAAGTGTAACAACCAGGGCTGTCAAGTTTAGAAGCTCCTCAACTAATATAGCCTGCCGCTAACAACTCCGAGGTCAAGGGTTGTAGTCCTTGAATTCAATGCAAGTCATTCTGGATAAAAGTGTCTGCCAAGTTAGTAAATGTACATAGAAGTTCCAAGTTATTGATTTTAATAAAAACCACATGCATATCTAGTGTTGGGTAACTCCATTTAACCACAAAAATAAACAGTTGAGCTGACCAACACAGGCTCTAACCATCTATACCAGGGGTGTCCAATCCTATTCATAGAGGGCCACTGTCCTGCAGAGTTAGCTCCTACCACAATTAAACATTCCTGAACAAAGTATTTGAAGAATTCAGGATTACTAGAAACTTCCAGACAAGTTTATTGGGCAGGTTGGAGTTAAACTCTGTAGGACAGTAGCCCTCCAGGAGGGAGAAGCATTGGACACTCTTAGTCTATATTTTTTAAATCAAAGGTCAATTCAGTCTCTACCAGGGGTAGCCAACCCTGCTTGTTGAGGGCTACCATCCTGCAGAGTTTAGATAAAATTACAGGCAGGTGTGTTGAAACTAAGTCTGCTGAAAGGTAGCATTCCAAGAGCAGGGTTGGCTACCCCTGATCTATACCTATTTGTTTTTAGGGGTGGAAAGTATCATTTGAGTGGAAAATGTGAACATTTTTATACCCTAAAGAGGCGTTCATGTCACCAAGTCGCTGTCCTGTCCATTGTTTGGAAACGTTCCTATCATGTGGCAGATCACGTGAGTGGCAGTGTTCGCAATCCCATTGTTGGTTGTGGTCAGTCTCTGATGCTCATGTTGCTTCAAATCGCCAACTCTTCTTTAAAAAAATGACTTCCAATTGCTCTGATGCTGCCAGCGTGAGCAATCGTCATCGTTTCAAATGCCTCTGAATGGGATGTACCAACATCCCAAACTCCTGTAGATGGGCACCTTGAAGTAAACCTCTGCCGTGCTACTTCTGTGAGCATTGTGTCCAGCACTTTGGATTATAACAACAGAAAGACATTGATAATAATAATAACCTTTAGCAATTATTATTATTATTATTATAAAAATAACAACAATAATGATCATTTTATACATTCCCACTTCACAGAAGTGAAAATAAAACAGGTGTCAGCGCAGTGCTGAGCAGTGGTTTGGGTTCCACAGGGCTAAAAGCAGTTATGTGTGTGTTGATGAGCAAGAGAGAGAGGCTTCCTTCTCCATGCCCAGTGTTGACTCCTCCAACACTGGTCTGCTTTTCTCACTGCCAGTTTTCTCTCTCTTTCCTTGTTGCAGCATCTGTCTCTGCTTCTCTCCGCAGGGTCAGTGTCCTTGGCACGTCTTGCAGCACATCTGCCTGAAGTACGCACGGCTGCAGAACTTGAACTTCAGCACCAATGGGCAATATGCCACCTTATTTACGTCTTTGCACTCTAGGGGAAGAGAAAAAGGTGGAATAAGAAAGGATACGAGGAGTGAGTAAAGTGGTCGATGCTGGGGAACGACAAAGGGGAAACTTTTAGGCTTGTGTTAAAGGGATGATTCACCTCAAAATTAAAAGTCTGTCATTATTTACTCGTTCCAAAATGTTGTTCCAAACTTAGTGGAACATAAAAGATGAAACTGATTTGGGACTGTCAAGCTACAAAATCAGAATAAAGGTATCTTAAAAGTACTCCATACGAGGACATACTTTTGTGCGCTGTATTCCAGTGCTGTATCCCAGTGCTGTATCCCAAGACTTACAAAGTCATTATATATTGGATTTGTGTGAGAAACACACTACAATTGAAGTTGCTATTCACTCTAAATCTTTTCAAAGTGGCCAGGATATACTTCAAGCATGCACCATTTGAGTTCCACGGAAGAAAAAAGACAAATGGGTTTAGAACGACATGGAGGCAAGTTAATAATGACAGACTATTGATTTTGGATTACCTATCGCTTTCAAAACGCCAAGGAATATGGACCTGCCTATCATTTAATGAAAAGCATGTTTGCATTTCCTCTGAGGACAACCTTTTGGGTTCTTAGAATGCGAGTCATATTTTAGATGTCTGTGTGAATGCAGGTGGTAATCGGTCCAGGGTTTTAATACACTTGTGAAAGGGAGCGCAAATGGAAAGACTCAGAATTTGTCGTCTTCATCACAGGGATGATATTTAGTGGTCTATATAAATCTCACCATCCCGTCACCGGATGATGGTACAGTGTCACAGGGATGTTTTACAACTTGGCCTGTGCTAATGTTCATTTCCTGTCTATTCCAAACTCTTGTTACATTGAGTCCTAATCAGATGCAGCATGATCAATTTCCAGTAAGTAATTTTTGTTGTGCAAGATTCTATCCCTCTAGTACAACAATTAGTAGTCTCAAAATGTATCAAGTTATAACTATCTAATCCAATTAGCCTTTCCAGATATCATTTTGTAGCAGAGGTAGCTACGAATAGTAAATAGTACAAAAAAGTAGTGGTAATGTAGCAAATTCCATATATACTAAGCTAGAATGATAATGAGTTAATGGTATGCTAAGGTTGCAGGCTAATCTGTTAACAGCATACTAAGCTAGCAGACTCTGGCCCTGTTTACACCTGGTATTAAGATGTGTTTTGGTTGATCGGATCACAAGTAGACGAGGGAGACGCATTCCTGTTTACACCTGATGTTTTAATCTGTCTCTCTTATATACAGTACTTCCCCTTCTGTCCTGATTTCTTCTAGGGGAAGGTCTATGGGCAGGTAAATGTAGAGCTTTTTCAGATTTTTCGATTAAATGCGCCCGGAGACGCCGGAAAACACACAGAGAGCATCAGCTTTAGTTTCTGCTCTGACAGACGCAAGGCCAGCCGAACGCTGTGAGTGTGTGTTAGAAATCAGGAATGGTGAATACGTTTTTCATCTTCAAACCAAACTTGTGTCTCCAGCCGACAAAGTTTAAATCCCGTCTGGCTAATACGCTTCCCATAATGTTTATGCATTAGGTCAGAAGGCGGAGAGAAGATGATCTTTTGTGGCTGTTCGAACCCATTCGACCACGGGTGTTTACACTACAAAAGCAATCCGGTCGAATGGTTTTTTGACTACCTCTGGAAGTGGCCGAAAGTGGACAAACTCAAAACGTTTTAGACCCCGTTTACACCTGTATTTAGTCGTCCAATTGTGATCCGATCGAACAAAACACATCTTAATACCAGGTGTAAACAGGGCCTAAGAGCAGTTTATAAGATAGCAGGCTAATCATTTAGGGCATGATTGCCTCAGACTATGCACAGCTAGTAAGCTAATTGGTTAGCTTGCAGACTGACAGAAAAGGACATGGTTATGCACATTGAATAACTGATAAGTTATTCAACATATAAGTGTGTGTGCATTTTATCATAGTACCTGAGGTTGTGTCTGTAACATTAAATAAACATGCTTGAGAACATTATTTGTGTGAATATGAAGGACAGCCGGTTATTCTGCGGGAGGCGGGGCAAAAGCTCCAAGTTTACCAATAAAATAAAATAAAAATTAGAATAAGTGGCCGTATTTTGAATGGATCTCAATGGAGGAGAGGCTTCACTATAAACTGCTTTTGTTGGAAAACAGCTTCTGTGTAATCTTCAACATGTTTCCCATTAAACAAATATTGGATTGACCTATTTTTAGAGTTTATACCTGAAAAAAATGCTGGTTTTAGTAACTGTCAATTTTGCAACAGGTAGGATTTAGTTTAGGCACTTCTCATTCATTTCTATGGAATCCTCAAACAGTGATTGAATGTCGCACAACTCTGACGGAAATTCAATGATGTCAAGATTGTAATGTAATTGGTCATCAAGGCATACATGATCCAAGTTGACCGTTATGATTTTTCCTTCTGGAAGAGCAGTGGAGGTTGGTATATCCTAATAACAAGACCATCTCTGGAGGGGGACAGGATCTTGCATGACCCTGTAGCACAGGAAAACGAATAGACTTCCTTTGCATCAAGACCAAAACTCTCCCTTAAAAGAGGCCATGACTCAGGGCCTGGACACAAGCCTCTTAAAGTAATTAAAGCGTAAAAGAGAGCGACCTGATTCACAGCGCAGGCAGACGGCCATCTGCATTAGTGTGGCAGAGCACTAACTGGCCCTATCGCAATTATTGTGACTCTTATTAGAGTCTTTAAACTGCCATGGCTGATGACAATGAAAGTAGACATTCCGTCACTGCTGTTGATTAGGATACAACTAATCCCATTAGAGTCCATTAGGAGAGATAATCTAACGCTGCTTCCCCAGTGAAGGAATCTGAATAGGGATCCATCTCGCAAGGGTCATGGAATTTTTATTGAATCCAGGATTGTCTAAATAGTGTCCTGCCTCGATTCCAAACAGAGGTAGTTAATAACGGGCAAGAATAGAACAATATAATCCTTTGTTAATTCAAAATTGAAAACAGAGGCCACAAACTTTGTAAATGTCAACACTATGATCAAAGCCAGATGCAGCTGATACGAAAGTCGTCATCGCCGCTCTTTCATGGGATTAGCAGAAGGGTGACTGACTTACCGTCGCCACTGGAGATGGGTGTAGCGTCGCACTTGCTTTCACACTGCTGCATGGTGTTGGGCCGTAGCGAGTCTGGACATTCGGCGGAGGGCTGTCCCGTATACGACAGACACTGAACCGTCCGCATCTGCTGCCCTAGTCCACACTGAGCAGAGCACTGAAAAAAAAACACACGCAATGAGCCGTAAATTCAGCCTGTAATCCATATCTCAGAACCATAAACTGATCATTTATTTTCATGTTATGGCTGATGACAGATAAATGGATTATATAAAAAATCTGTATCTTGTCTAAAATAATAAAAAATAAATAAATCTAATGTTTTAAATGGTACAGTACAACTGAATTTTATTATATTTGATTACATTATAATGTAATTGATATACACTTCACCACAACTGTAAAAAACTAAAAGTTAGTGTACTTGGTTACTTTAAAGACAGCAGCAACAGTGAAGAGTATATTTGAGATGAAATATAAGGTGTGATGTATAAATAACAAGCAAAATTATGATTAATATCATTTAAGACACTTTGCCACAACGAGTCAATTAAGATAAGACTTTAGGAACTGGCCCAAAATTGTAATTTTTTTTTACAACAGGATTGTACAGGAACAGGATATTCAACCCATTTGTCAACAGACATTAAGTCTTGTCCACTTTCCAGCCAAGAACCATTGAGTTAAAAAGGAAAAGGGATATCTGAATGATGTTTAACACAACCAACTTTGGTTGGTTTTTTTATTTACGTAGCGTTTGGAGGTAGCAAATCTGAAATCAGATGTAAGTCTGAAGTGCTCAAGGGCGCTCTTTTACTTTCTTTAACTCTGATTTCCCTCAAACTCTCAAGAAATGTATCTACTATTTCCTTGAAATCATAAACACCCACTGACTTCTGTAAATGAACTATATGCACGATCACTTCCGCATTTAGCCTCAATGGCCAACACAACTTCCGGTGCAGTGAAGTGTATGGAAATTGTGAGAAAAATACACAAATGAAAAAAAAAAAAAAAAAATCTTGAGGAAGTGTCCNGTCCCACACTGATACGATCCACCTTTACGCTAAAGATATTTAAAGCTTCTGGAAATCATTACTACATGTTACATTGTAATATACTAAAATATTATGATTACCATAGTTACTAATATATAATATTCTATAATTTAATATAGTTAGGTGTAATCGGCAGTTTGCAATGAGAGAATAATATACCAGAAGCTTCTGTAGTGCTGAGTGCTGTAGTTTAGTGTGCATATAGAAGAAGCCAACCAATTAGACTGGTGTGAGTGATTTTAAGGCATTTTTGTGTGTGGTGTCTGTCAGGCGGTCCGTGGCACGCTTGTGAATTCGGGCCCAAACTCAGTGCTCCAAAACGAAGGACCGAGAGCTACTTGCGGAATGTCATTGTAATAGTTTAATTGAATCTCTGACTGCTGTCAGCTGTTCTACATTAGAGCTCTCCACGTTGCTGGAGGGAGTAAATTGCGACTGTCTGAAGTGAAACTGAGATGTATTCCAGTAGTCTCCTACCATGATGTAGCACAGTGATTCAATGGAAAAACTAAAGAGTTGCCTAGCAATCCAATCCAATACACAAATTTAGCTCATTAGTCACTGTGCTGCAGCGCCTAGTGAGAATGCCACAGAAACGCTGATGACGCATGCCAAGACAAGGATCTGATGTGGATTTAGTCATAAACACGTGTAAGACCAACAGTGAAGGACACCTCACGGGACTTGAGTGCAGACATCTCAGATGAGTTTCCAGCAGCCTTCCCATTTCATCCCCTCTGTATTAAACAGACTTTATTAGAGCACGAGTCCCTGACAGACGGGATATGTCAGTGAAGGCCTTAAGTGGGATTTGAACCAGTGACCTTTTGGCCCATGGCTCCCTTCAACAGCCACTCCATTATGAGAGTCTCAGTTCATTTAAGGAATCATGGGATGGCGGGAAACTCGTACTACAGTAGTTGTCATTTCATACGGGAAGATGGTTAAAGCTAGACTTTTGTTATATTTTTCAGATCATTAAATTATTGTTGTTCTTGTAACCTTAATTGTTGCTTATACTGTAGGTGATGTGAGAAAAATTCAGTTCCATATCACTTCGCCAAATGATTTCAGTTATTTCAAAGGTCTTTACAGATTACAACAACAAAATAACCAATACCCACAATGACACTGACCAAGCAAATAAATATAGTAAACAATAGGGTAAAAACGACAAATTATTTCCATGTTTTTTTTGCCACAAAATTACGTTTTATTATGTATGGAAAGCACATACTCTCTTTCTCTCGCTCAAAATGCACACACACAGTACGGACACACACTTGCACAGAAAGGTGTTGTCAGCGCTGCTCTGACGATTTTAGCAGTAAAATAGTTTAGTTACATAAAAGCTACATGACATTTCTCACTGGCGAGGTAATAACGCCGTTGTTCTTGAAGCAGATAAACTTACAGTTTCTCTATTAATTAAGTTCTGAGACGCACAGACTCAGGTAATTCACACAAGCTTCATCTCTCTCTCTCTTTCTATCCCAGACAGCAAGATAGTGTCGGCCCAGATCCGGCCCGCACTATCTTGCTG